>PVHX01013326.1:0-55218 GCA_004024805.1 Geosciurus inauris
GGTGTGCAAAGCAATTGCAGGCAGGCCAGCTGCACAGATTCTTTGGACCCCAGAGGGGGATTGTGATACTGAGAAAGAGTACCAGGACAATGGCACAGTGACAACCAGGAGTGTGTGCCACTATCCAGACGGCAATGTCTCCAACATGACCTGCTTTGTCTCCCACCCGACTGGCAACAGGAGTCTATCCATTGATCTTTCTGGTTAGTAATTCTAGTTTTTTGGGTTTTTTTCCAATTTTTCCTATTCTTTTGGAGGAATATTCTTTAGGAAGGAAAAAAAATGTATAGAGAAATTTCGTTCATTTCATTCATTCATTCCACTTTATCTCTTGTCTCCAAAATAAAAAGATAGGTCTAGAAGAATATTACATAAATTGTGGTAAAAAGCAATATTTTAGAATAAGGTTTATTCTACTTCTAAAGCTCACTTCTATGCTAATCATAAATCAAGTTGAGTAGGATATTTTAAAAAGAACACATAGAGTTTTAATTGAAGTATTTCATTCTCCCTTCCCAGACCACTGATGGTCAGGCTTTTCCTCTGAGGCAGGAGATTGAAGAGTTATTTATTTTTTTTGGTACCAGGGATTGAACTCAGGGGCACCCGACCACTGAGCCACATCCCCAGCCCCATTTTGTGTTTTATGTAGAGACAGGGTCTCACTGAATTGCTTAGCACCTCGCCATTGCTGAGGCTGGCTTTGAACTAGCAATTCTCCTGTCTCAGCTTCCCTAAGTGCTGGGATTACAAGCGTGAGCCACCACGCCTGGCTTGGAGAGTTATTTTTTGAAGCCACTATTTAGAGCCCAAGTTTCCCTTTAGCATTGCTCTGCAGTCTGGCACCTCATCTCCACCCTCCATGATGTCTGGATCCTTGACTCTGAGTCTCTCTAGATGACCTTCTAAGGCCAGACGCCCCCTTTCCTGTTGGTTGGGGAGGTGTGGCGGGGACTTGGCAGCCTACCTGTTCTAACACAGACTTTCAGAGACACTCCCAACTTTTAGCCCTACACTTTAGCCCCCTTCCAGATACCACTTTTTCTATTCCTTTTCCAAATTCATCTCTTTTTTAAAGCTCTATTTTATTTGTAACTGACATTATAATTTTATATATTTATAGGATATAAAGTGATATTTTTATAGATCTCTACATTGTGGAATGATCTTTCACAGTAATTAGTGTATCTCTCAACTCCAACATTTATCATTTCTTTATGGAAAGATCATTTTAAAATCCTGTTTTAGTAATTTCAAAATATTTGATGCTTTCTATTCTTTCTGGAGTTTTGTGGGCACTAAGATCTTCATTTACTTCACTGTTTAAATCATTTGTGATTCTTCCATTCGTTTTCTTTTAATTAAAAAAGCAGGTTGTAATCTTTCATCTGTTCTTGTCTTCATCCCTGTTCTCTTTGTCTTTGAAAGTCTATATTTTAAAACTTTTCTTACTGATATTTTAGTAAGTTTTAAGAAGGGAGAGGAGCAAAGCCTTTGTTTAAACTAACATTTTTCAGCATTCATTCCCATTTTGTTTTAAAAGAGTCTAGCAGTATTTATTGAGAAGAGTAATTGTGTCTTGATGGTGAATGAAATACACCATCCAGTGTTATGACAAGATACCATATTTATAGAATATAGAATTTAAGGGTCCATCTAGATTAAATCCCATATAGTGCAAAGATCTACTCTGCCTTCCTTGCACATCCAGTAAGAGATAGCTCATTAGTTTGGAAAAGAGAATTTCAAAAACAATGTTCCGTTTTAACAGTAAAAGCCAAATATTCTTTTTCAAATAAAATACTGAGAAGTCCAACTTTTAAAAGCATGAACTACTGAAGGAAGTTGGAGGGATGGGACACCAGCCTGCTCAGTCTCCGCTTCCTCTTTGTTCTGCAGCCCTCAAGCCACATTCAGAAACACCAGGAGCCAAGTTTTGAAATAGTGTTTCTTTTTTGTTGCTGTTGTTCTAATTAGTTACGCATGACAGCAGAATGCATTTCAACCCATTGTACACAAATGGAGCACAACTTCTCATTTCTCTGGCTATACATGATGCAGAGTCACACTGTTTGTGTAATCATACATGTACATAGACTAATAGTATTCATCCCATTCTACCACTCTTCCCACCCCCACACCCCCTCCCCTTTCCCCACTACCCTCTGCCCAGTCCAAAGTTCCTCCATTCTTCCCTAGCCATCCCCACTTTATGGATCAGCATCCACATATCAGAGAAAACATTTGGCTTTTGCTTTTTGGGATTGGCTTACTTTGCTTAGCATGATGTTCTCCAACTCCATCCATTTACCAGCAAATGCCATAATTTCATTCTTTTTAAGGCTGAGTAATATTCCATTGTGTATATATACCACAGTTTCTTTATCCATTCATCTATTGAAGGGTATTTAGTATGATTCCACAGTTTAGCTATTGTGAATTGAGCTGCTATAAACACTGAAGTGGCTGCGTCACTGTAGTATGCTGTTTGTAAGTCCTTTGGGTATAGACAGAGGAGTGGGATGGCTGGGTCAAACGGTGGTTCCATTCCAAGTTTTCTAAGGAATCTCCATACTAAAAACAGTGCTTCCTGAGCTGGCAGTTTCTTTTTGGACTTGCGCAGTTTGAGTTATATTGTGGCCAGCAGCTAACAGATAATTTAAGGTTGCTGCCTTGCCTTCATCTTAGTTTCAATGCCTGAGCAGAAAGGTGACTTTAGAATTAGGGTTCTTTTCCTAACTACCTTCCTTTATAATGACCTGTTTTTCTCTGAATGCTAAAGGTGAGAAACACTCCCCTCTCACTGTAACAGTGAGATCTAACTTTCATATCTTTTCTCTAAGAATTCACTATTTATGACCTTAAGGCAGCAAAATCCTAAGATTGTGTCTTACTGCAAACTCTAAAGTCTGAGCTGATAAAACAATTTAATTATAATATTTTTTTGACCCATCAATGAATCAGAAGTGTTTAAAATAAAATTCTTAAATCATTGAAACACATACATATTGTATATTCAAATTTATTTATTTGTTTAGAGAACTTTAGGTTCAGAGCAAATTTGGGTGGGAAGTACAGAAAGTTTTCATATAACCCCTGATCCACCCAAGCACAACCTCCCCTTTTATAAACACCCCACACCATGTATTATATTTATTACAATCCATAAACCTACATTGGTATACTACCCAAAGTATACAGTTCATGTTAGGGGTCACTCTTGATAGTGTAAATTCTATGGGCTTGGACAAATGTATATTGATATGTATCCCCTATTCCGGTATCATCAGGAATAGTTTTGCTGCTTATAAAAATCCTCTGTGCTCTTCCTTGCCTTCTATTCCTGGCAACCACTGATCTTTTTATTGCTTCTATTATGGTTTAGATACAAGTTGCCTCCTAAAACCTCATGTGTGAGACAATGCAAGAAACCTTAGAGGTGAAATATTTGTATTATGAGATCTTTAACCTAATCAATGCCTTAATCCCTAAAGAAGGATTAGCTGGCTGGTAATTGTAGGCAGGTAGGGTATGACTGCAGGAGGCAGGTTATTGGGGGCATGCCTTTGGGTTATGTATTTGGTCCATGGTGAGGGGAATCGCTTCTTCTTGGTGCCATATTCCCATCTGCTTCTCTCCTCCATACCCTTGCAGCATGGTGTTCTGTCTCCCCTTCAGCCCAGAGCAATGAAGCTGGCTCTCTATGGACTGAGACCTCTGAAATAAACTTTTTGAGCCCCTAAATAAACTTTTCCTCCTCTAATTGTTCTTTTCAGGTATTTTGGTCACACCAGTGAAAAAACTAATAAAACAGGCCTCTCCGATTTGCCTTTTCTAGAATATCATGTAGTAGAGTATCGTAATAAGTAGACTTTGAGTTTGGCTTGTTTCACTTAATAATATATGCATTAGTCAGCCTTTTGTCCTTGTGACCAAAATATCTGAGAAGACCAACTTAGAAATGCAAAATTTTAGTTTGGCTCACGGTTTCAGAGGTTTAGTCCATGCTCGATGGGTTGCATTTCTCTGGGCCCAAAGTCAAGTGAAGTGTCCTGGTGGAAGGGCAGCAAAGAGGAAAGCTGCTCAGTTCATGGCAGCTAGGAAGGAGAGAGGGGCGGTTGCGGGGAAGGGGGAAAGCCAGGGGCACAGGATATAGTCTTTAAGGGCTCATCCCCAGGAATTCACCTTTTCCAGCCATTCCCCACTTGCCATAGTTAACACCCAGTCCATCTGTTCGGATTAGGGTAGACTGATTAGTTTACAGTTCTCATAATGTAATCATTTCATCTTCGAACATTTTTTGCATTAATGTAGAATTTTGGAGGAATACCTCATATCTAAGCCATAACAATATGCATTTAAGTTTTCTTTGTGTGTTTTCATGGCTTAATAGCTAATTTCTTTTTATCGCTGAATAATATTCCATAATCTGAATTTATCACATTTGAATCATACATTTTTGTGTCTATGGTTACAGGTGCCAAAGGATCAGAAAAACTATGTTATCTATACATCATCATCCCTGTTATTTTGATCATTGGGGGATTCATTTGTTATTTGAAAATCAGTGGTTACAGGTATGGACTGATGAATTTTTTTTGGTCTAAGCTTTATTAAACCAGAAAAGAGTCAGATTGACTCTTTTGGAATGAACTGACTGGGTAACTTAGGATGCTAACGGCCATTCTCTCATAGTCAAAAAGAGTATCTTGGAGGTGTTAAACTTATATAATTTAAATGATAGGAGTGATTTTTGTAAGGTACTCAGGCATGCAAGCATGGGGAACTAGCCCATCAGGGCAGGATCTTGGGAGATAAAGTGCATACTATTTTTTTTATTTTTGAAAATAATTATAATAATTCCTTTAATGTATACAAGAAAAGGTGCCACATATATCCTATTTCTTCAAGCTTCTGTTACATAATTTTACTTCCTTTTCCAAAATTAAGAATTTGCTTGTTTGAATGTATGAACCACGAGCAGTATTTGTTCACTCATTTCTGGTAGTTTATTGCCAATTTATTATGGTTTCTATCAAAATGAACTTTGGTATACTTTTTTTTTTTTGTATTTTTCAATCTAAACAATGATTTTCCTGCATTAACTTCAGCTTATTTTATTTTTATAGAAAATGTAAATTGAAAAAAACAGAAGCTACTACAGTTGTTGAGGAGGTAAGATAAGATAAAAAAGAATATTTACAAACTTTTAAGGTGCATAGTCTGAAAATTTAGCAACATAATTTGTAATTTACATCAATTTAGTTTCCATCAAAACTAAAAAAAACTCTGATTTTACAATGCTGATATTTAGGTGTACTTATTTTTGTTAATTATCTGTCAAGTACTATTTATGCATCACCCCAAATACACATTTTCTTCTCATAAACTGTATCCTAATCACACAGTATTTGCCTGTTGTAGACTTTGAGGAAACTGAATTGGTGTTTCCTTTCCCATGGGACAATCTATAATTCTTGACTTAACCTTTTTTAAGACAATTATCATTTCCCTTATACTCAAACTGAAAACCTATCTTGCTTCTTAATTTCTTATATCCAGTAGCTTACTAAGTCTTCAACTCTCTTCTTTGAAAAATTCTTCTTATGAATCCAACTACTATGTGTAATACTTTAGTAAAAAAGGAAAAGTACTTCTTATGTCACTCTGTTCTCCATTTATTCTTCCACACAGCTATCATCTCACACAATTGTAAACAATCAACATAGTTTTTGATAAGTTATTAGAACAAGATCTTGCTTCTATGTTCATGTAAGCTCAGAAACACAAATATGAGGACTATTGGTATGTACTAAAGCTGCGGGCATCTGTTAGAAAAACACAGGTAATTTCTGTAATGATTTCTGGCCTTTTTGAACTGATTTTGACTTTGAATTCTTTCTTAGGATGAAATGCAGCCCTATGCCAGCTACACAGAGAAGAACAATCCACTTTATGATACTATAAACAAGGTGGAGATATCTCAGGTGTCACAAAGTGAAGTCGATGGTACAGGCCTCTGTACTTTATAAATTGTTGGACTCTAGCACCAGGAAAAACAAATCAAGATACAGTGCAACTACTGTTTTGATTTTCTTACAGTTCGTGAACAGAAGACCTATTTTGAAAGTAGTTTTTCAAAGGCACTTAGAGGACAAAGCTTTTCTAATGGATTTGCATTTCTTTCTTTCTACAATTGGAATTTGAGAATCTTCGCTGCTATTAGTTTTTGAAGAACTGATGTTAATATCACAAAGAAAGTGTATGCTCAAGATAAAAATATTTGAATGGTGCAATACAATGAATAGTAAAAAGTTTCCTTGAGAAATAACTGTAGAGAAGGAAGAATCATCAATAGCTTTTTATGTATTCTTCTATAAATTTGTATGTACATATGACATGTATCTATGCCTGTGGTGTGTGTATACATTATATATCATTTTATACATACATGTATATATATGTATATACATATACATATATGTTTATATACACACTTCTTGTCAAGATACAAATGGAAACATGCTATAATGCTGTTATGTACTTATAAAAAGCTAATAATGCAAACCTTAGAAATCTTTTCATATCAGCAGAAGCAAAGCTACCTCAATCTTTTATAGTGGCTACATAAGATTCCACTATATGATAATTTAATTAGCCACCACCCTAGTGGTGGACTTTCAGATTGTTTTAAGTTTGTTTGTGGTATAAACAATACCGTGTCAAATAATTTCTCTGGATGTATCTCTTCACATTTTTTAAGTGTGTCTGTGAGATAATTTTCTTGAGTGGAATTGGTGGATCAATTGTTGTTCCTATTTATGTCAACTTATATGAACTTTCCTTTCAACAGTGTTTGTGACTTCCCCAATCCTCTTATTGTGATAACTGAGAAATTATTACTTCTTCAGTTCCCATTTTTCCTTTTCATTAACCAGTGGTCTAATATGATATAAAATTATAATAAGAATTATACTATTTAATAGTAGTGGATTTATATTTTTGTCATGTTCGTGAGAGAGAACACACATGAGAAGACATTGTATTCTTCCAAACTCATTGTATCTCTAGAGAAGTGTTGACATCTAATGCCTAAGTTTTGTAGATATTATAAATTGGAATTATGTATTTTTATGCTGTGCCTTTTATTCTGACGTATTTATCAAATAACAGATGTCTATGGATAATATAATCAGCTAAATATGCTATAGAAGACTTGGGGAATCTACATGCTAAGAGAATGGCCATAGAATTACATGACCTTCCTATTTTTCTGTGGAGCAAAATGTTTGTAATATGTATATTGATAATTTTTGATATCATTTTAGTTAAATTGATACAAATTACAAAGAATAAATCTGTTTGCTCCATAGCAGGAAAAACATTAAAAGATATTTCATCATAATATGATAGAAATTAAAATGAAGTCAGTTGTTTCACCTGAGGCATTTAAGACAATTGTCTTGTTAATATGTTTTCCTCCCTTGAGACATTTAGTTGTTTTAGGCTTTATCATTAAAGGGATTTTTAGTCCATTTTAGATATAAAACTAGTATAAGGACACTTGGTACATGATACTTTCATCAAACCATTTGACTTCACCAAAGAAAACCTCAGTCCTTTGTTTCTTGAAATAAATATTGTTGAGCAGTGTGCACAATAGATGACATTATACTGTCCTTGAAATTTATTAATTTTTCATTCATCTGTATTGAGGTTAAGGCTTATATTTAGGTGTAAGACTGTTTAAATTCTAAAAAAAAAAAAGTTGATCATGTCAAAACAGGCATAGGAAATTACCATAGTAAAGATTCCACGATAGTTTATAAATGTTAAATTATATTGTACAGGAAACAACTTATGAAAATCGCTCATTGTGGTGGTGCACAACATGGTTGAAAGTTGGAATCGTGGACAAATTTTTAAAAATACAGATTCCTCAAACCAATTCTGATAAACAGGAAAGATAAGGATTAGTTAAGGAAGCAGAGGATGAGATGGAATTAGAAGTGATGAGATTTAATTGGGAGAGGAGGTTATACCTGTAAAAGATTAAAGAGTGAGGAAGCAGGATAGGGAGGGCAAGCCTTCAGACCACGATGCAGATCTGAATGACGTCTGTGAAAGGAAAGAGGAAAGGAGCATGTTTGAGGAAGAAGAACCTCAGATCACAATATTACCAGTGTCCAAGTCTTGACCAAACCAATGGGCAGCTGCAGTGAAAGTAGTCTTTCATATGAGGAGTTGATAAAACCCTGATATCCACTCAAGATTAGGTATTGGCTAGGGGCTGTCCAGGAAGAGCATAGCCTGGCTCAGAGGCTGAAATGGCTCTGAAAGTGTCAGCAACTGTAGACTGTCAGTTAACTGTACTTGCAAAGAACTGGTAAGTTTTTATTGATGGGAAATCTGAATAGCGCACTTCTGTGACTGAGCTCTGATGTCTCTTTATTTTCAGCTCTTCTATGAATTTTATTTTAGGCAAACCTTTTACAAAGAAATTACCATTTTTTAATAAAAAAGATACAACTGACTTTTATTAAATATGTTGAGAACTTTATAAGGGAGTGTAAACCACACACATTTGTTGTGACCACTTACAAATTTGGTCATATTTTTACAATCTTATTTTATATGTCTCATTTACTATGCTTTCTCTCATCCCTTCATTTTATGTTTTTTAAATGTGTTTTACTGGATTGGTAAATTTTTCTCCCTCCACCCCCACTCCCTCTAATAGTTTCAAAGTTATCCATTAATAATCCATTGTAACATACCTCTATTAGTATTTATGCTTTATTTATGAACATCAATAAATAGCTTTATTAAGGTATAATTGATAAAATGTATGCATTATTAAGTTTACACATAGCTTTTCACTTACGAAATCATCACTATAGTCAATATAATGAACTTGTCCATCACTCCAAAATTTTTCTTATGTCTCTTTATAACCATATTTCCAAACTCTTCTTGTTGCGTCTATCCCCTACTCCCCAGGTAACTTGGATCTGCTTTCTTTTTTTTTTTTTGTAATTAATTTATTTATTTGTTCTATTTAGGTTGGATCTGCTTTCTATAACTATGCATTAATTTGTATTTTATCCTCAATTTTATTCCAGAGTTTTATAGTTTTAGGTTATACACTCACATTTATGATCTACTTTATTTTTGTGTGTGTGAGATGTGGATTAAGGTTCATTTTTTTGCATGCATGTGGATATCCTGGCATAACTAAATTACTTTTCAATTTTTGTGGAAAATCATTCATACCTACATGTATAGGTCTATCTGTACATGCTCTGCTTTGTTCTATTGAATGATTTATCTATTTTAATGTCAGTGTCACACTGTCATATAGTGGTGTAAGACTTGAGAACAGGTAGTATCAGCCCTCCAACTTCATTATTTTCCAAATAACTTTGGTTATGCTAAATACTTTAAATTTTTATATGTATTCAGAAGTCACTTTGTCAATTTCTGCAAAAAGTCTGTTTGGGCTTTAATTGGATTGTGTTAAAGCATACATCAATTTGAGGAGAATGGATACTTTAGCAACATTGAGTCATCCAATCCATGAGCATATTAGATTTCCCATTTTTCTAGGCCTTTGACTTTTTTCTCTGTGATATTTTATACTATTCTGGGTATAGTCCTTGAACATCTTTTGTTAGATTTATCCCTAGATACTGCATTTTATATCTTTTGATGCTATTCTAAGTGGCATTTTAAAAAATGTCATTTTCTAACTTTTCCTTGATATTATATAAAAATACTACTAAATTTTGTATATTGACCTTATATCCTTGTTAAATGAAATTATTTGTTCTAATAGCTTTTTTGTAGATACTATCAGATTTTCTATATAAAAGATCTTGACATCTGTGAGCGAGGACCTTATTTGTTTTATTTATCTAATGCACTGGCTAAAACCTCTAGAATTAGGTTATTTGGAAGCAGCAAAAGTGGACATACCTGTCTTAATTATGGTTGTAGGGGGAAAGCATTCAGATTTTTACCATTAAATAATAATTTATTTATGATTTTTTTGTAGATGTCCTTTATTGGACTGAGAAGTTTCAGTTTTTTGACAGTTTTCTGACAGTTTTTTAAAAAACAAGAATGGATGTTAAATTTCATCAAGGCTTTTTCTTTTTCTATTAAGATGGTCAAAATAATTTTCTTTTTTGGTTTTTTTAATGTGCTGACTCTGTTTCTTTTTGGACAGTTTCTACTGTTATCAAGTTCAGTATCCTTTTCTTCTGCAATGTATAAACTGATTTTCATTCCATTCAATGTATTATTTTTAACCTCAGCTGTAGTTTTTATTTTTAGAAATTAGTTTGGCTCTTAATGTTTTCTGTGTTTTGATTTAGCTTTTGGAACATATGGACTATATTCATAAAGATTGTTCAATGTCCTTGTTTGCTGATTCTTACAACTTTGTCAGGTTTTGCCTTAGTGTGGATTCTAGTTTTTGGTTTCTTTGAATGTCTGGTAATTAAATTTATTGTCATAAATATACATAATATAGAATTGATTATTTTAACTGCACGATGTGGAACTAAGTACGTTCTCGTTGTGTAACCATTACCGCCGCCCATCTCAAAAAAATTTCAACTTCCCAAACAGAAATTGTGTACCAATAAACAAATCCTATTGCCTTCTCTCCCCTGCCCTTGGTGACCAACTTTCTAACTATGAATTTGACTACTATAGTAACCTCATGTAAGTGGAATTATACAGTATTTATCCTTTTATTTCACTTATAATTATCTTTTAGCTTCATCAATGTGATAGCATGTGTCAGACTTCCTCTTTTTTTTTTTGGCTCAGATATTTTGAGTAGGTACTCAGAGGTAGAATGACTGGATTACATTGCTATTGCATTTTAAATTTTTTGGGAAACCAACACACCTCTTCCCATAGTGATTGCACCATTTTATCTTCCCTCTAACAGTGTACAAGTTTTCCAATTTCTCCATCCTTACTTAGGTGTGAAGTGGTAATTTGTGCGTTTGATTTGCATTTCCCTAGTGTGATGTGGAAATCTTTTGTTTATTGACTCTTTGTATGTCTTCTTTCTAGAAATGTCCATTCAAGTTCTTTGTCTTTTTCCCCTGGTATTTTTTGGTTGCTTTTTTTGTAAAAAAAAAAAATGTCCTAGGCTTCTCCTGTACCTTCATTGCCTCTGATCTAGACTAAACCATTTCTCTAAGAGCCCTGATTCCTTCTGGTGGGAAATGGTATGAGAATCACTGTCTGGATTTGGGTGTGCTCATTATCACTGGAGTGTGCTCATTATCTCTGGAATGGCATTGTTTTCAGGATGAGCTTTCTCTTGGTTACTGTTCGTCTTTTAATCTCTTTTTTCACCCTTTTAATCTCTATCTTTCCATGTCCCAAAGATTTAGATGAGTTTTTGTTAAGCATTACATAACTTAGTTTTAAAAACTAAATATGACAATTTTGATATTTATTGTTTATATGTTTAAATATTTAAGTATTAATAAACTATATATTTATTCCTCTGTTTTTTGCTTCCTTTGGATGTACAGAGCCTCTAAAATTTTATTTTTCTTGTACTAGGAATTACTCATTCAACTTATATTCCTTTGAGATTATCATTCAAAGTTTAACATTCATGCTTAAAATCAAAGTTTAATTGATACTATCCCACTTACACAGTTAAATGACCTGATAACAATTTCACTCCAGTTATTCCTTCTTTCATTTTAGAGTTATTGTCATGTAATATTGAAAATTTATCATCTTTTCAAACCTATTACCTAACTAAATATCAACTTTACCCACACATTTACCATTTTTTTTGGTATACTATTTCTTCCTCAGTGCTAGACTTTCCTTTTGGGCTCATTTTCTGCTTTCTCTTTCTTGTTTTCAAGCATATTGTTCAAGAGTTCACTTAGCAAAGGCCTGTATTAATAAGGGCTGTTTTAATTTTCATTTATCTACAAAACAGGTCTTAATTTTCTCATTTATAAAAAAACTATATTTTCTAGATGGATTTCTCTTGTTTTCTTCTTTTTTTTCTCTTTCTTTTCTTTTCTTTTTCTTAGTGCTGGGGACTGATCCCAGAGCTTTGAGCATGCTTAGCAAGTACCCTGCAACTAAACTAGACCTCCAGGCCCTCTTTTTATTTTTTTTTTGTTTGAAATTCTTTGTGCATCCTGAATCTGAGGATTTAGTTTCAGTTTTTTTAAAATTAGTTCTTGAAAATCTGTAGTTATTATCCCTGGTAATATTAAATTTCGTTATTTTTACCTGTTCTATCTCTTTTTTATTTTGAAATCTATTGAAGTTTTCACATTCTCTGTTCCATGACTAAACATCTTTTAAATAATTTATATACCTTGTCTTTCTGTGTAGCAGGTTTTTGTGATTTATTCAGATCTCCCTAGAGACCACCAATGTCTCTTTACTTTTGTTTAATCTACTGTTTGAGTTGTTCATTAATTTTAAATAAATATTAAATAAATAAATAAATATTAAATTTTATTCTATAAGTTTTATTGAGTTCTTTTAAAATATTTTTTCATGTTTAAATAACATTTTGAATTTCTGCAAACATGTTAAACTCAGTTATTTTATAAACTTATTAAATGTATATTGTCCAAATTTATTTGAAAGTTATAATACTTAAATCTTTTGATAGGTTTGTTTATTTTGCTCTCTGTCACCTCCCACTGTGGATATTTGTCTAATTAGTTTTTTAAATAAATTTTGAATTTTAAATAAATTTTGTGATCTTATGTTTGGCTGTATATATCTGTGAGAATCACATAGAAATGGAGTGAGGGAAGATTCTTTCAAAAGACTCACTCTTCCTACCAAGTGCTACCAAGATAGGGCACTGTAATTGACTTTCTCAGTTTAGAGTTTCTTGGATAACATAAATAATAAAAATTTAATTCTTAAGCCAGTGTTATGGTGATGAATTCATGGCAGAGACCTTTTCCAGAGCTCTTTTCTTCACCGAGATCTTACTGTATGACCAATAACTTCATCTTCCTTTCCTTTATTTAAAGTTTATTCTAGCTTCTTTTTTTGTTTGTTTGTTTGTGAGAGATGTGTATCTCAGTTTCAACTCCTTACCTTATAAGGGTCCAAGGCTCTTCTTCTTCCTAGAAAGCCATTAAAATTCGTGTCTATAGATTTCAACTACCACTTTCAGGATATTCTTTGAATTACCTCCTTCTTTCCAGTCTGTATTCTTGCTTCCTTTCAGTTTGGATTCCAGAAATTCTTAATTTCCTGTGAGCTCAATTAAGCTCTTAAGCCAACTTTTTTAGTATTCTCTCCCTCATTTTTGGTGTTCTTAGTTGACTATTTTTCAGAATACATAATTAACAATATCTAGAAGTATCCAGAAATAGAAGTCCTAAACAGAATTATTTTTTGCCTGTTTCCTATACTAGCACTCTCAGGGATCAGTTGCTCTATGTGTGTGTGTGTGTGTGTGTGTGTGTGTGTCCTTCTTTCCATAATATTGGTTTCCTTAAACAGCTGGTGAGATAGCAATTGAAGAGTTTAGTAGTTAAGAATACAGACTAGAGTTAGATTGGATTTGATTCTTATCAAATCTATTTCCTAGATATTTGACATGGAAAGGTAATAATGATAGGTGCTCAATAGTACCCCAATGGTTGAATTAAAATGTAAACATCTACCAATGTTTGGTAGATTCTATGGATTTTACTAGCATGACTTGTATGAATGTTACCTGAATGTTGTACTAGCCATCAGGCTTTCTGCTAGAGTGAGTGAAGGCAAGCCAATAACCAGGCTTCCTCAAAGGGGTAAAGATAGGGACTGTGGACCAGTTTCCATCAGGGTGCTATGATTACTCTAAATATAGAGCAGTTTAATGGGTCTCCTATGTGAGATGGCATATTTGCAAGAACTTATGTAATAAAGTAATATAGAACTGAATGGCTTAGCCAACAGAAGTTTATTGTCTCACATTTCTAGAGGCTAGCAGCCCCAAATCAAGGTGTTGGCAGGGGTTCTTTCTTCTGAAAGCTGAGAGGAAAGGATCCATTCCATGCTTCTCTCCTTGTCTTGTAGAAGGTCACCTTTATGTCCCCATAATATTCTCCCTGTATGAATGTCTTTTCAAATTTCCCATTTTTATTAGGATGCCAGTCATATTGGAATAAGATCCAGTCTCATGATCTCATCTTCACTTATTTTCTCTATACTAATGCTATCTCCAAATAAGGTTACATGCTAAGATACTGGTAGTTAAGATATTAACACACGAATACTGGGGGGACACCATTAAACCCATGAGATAACAGTGCCTTTTAATTCCTTCTCATCCATTGCAGCAGTGGATACTTTTCTCCAATCTACAAATTTGCCACCATAGATCTCTTGTTTTATTTATTTATTTACATTTTTATATATTATTTATTTATTTATTCTACTTAGGTATACATGATAGCAGAATGCATTTTGATTCATTGTACACAGATGGAGCACAACTTTTCATTTCTCTGGTTGCACGTGATGTAGAATCACATCATATATGCAGTCATAAATGAAGCTAGGGCTATGACATCCATTTCATTCCACCATTTTACTGCCCCATGCCCCCTCCCATCTCCCTCCCCTTTGACCAAACTTTCTTCATTCTTCCTATGTCCTCTCCTCAATTATGGATCAGCATCCATTTACCAGAGAGAACATTTGGCATTTGGTTTTTTGGGATTGGCTTACTTTGCTTAGCATGATGTTCTCCAACTCCATCCACTTACCTGCAAATGCCATAATTTTATTCTCTTTTATTGCTGAGTAATATTCCATTGTGCATATATACCACAGTTTCTTTATCCATTCATCTATTGAAGGGCATCTAGGTTGGTTCCACAGTTTAGCTATTGTGAATTGAGCTTCTATAAACATTGAAGTGACGGTGTCACTGCAGTATGCTGTTTTTAAGACCTTTGGGTATAGACCAAGGAGTGGGATAGCTGAGTCAAATGGTGGTTCCATTCCAAGTTTTCTAAGGAATCTCCATACTGCTTTCCAGATTGGTTGCACCAATTTGCAGTCCCACCAGCAATGCATGAGCGTGCTTTTCCCCCCACAACAAAGAAAAGGGAAACTACTCATGAAAAGACCTTAATTTTTCTCCTACTTCTACTGCACTGTCTTTGATTGACTTTAGATAACCTGCTTAAGCTTTCTCTCTACTTCCTTATTTATAAAAATGAACAAAATGATGGATGATTCATAAGAATTATTTTGAGATAGTAAGATCATTGTAACTGAGCATGAGTCATGCATCAAGTGTCAAGTCATGTTTCTCTAGAGATAAAGAAATATAGGAAAGTGCTTGATTATCAGCACTGCATACAAATAACTAAATAGAATAAAGGTCCATCTACAATATACATACGGAAATTCAGTCATTATCACCTCAACTCTGCGAACAGAAAATGTTTATTTTTAAATTGCTCATGAACTAAAATAGAAAGAGGCTAATAAAGTGAGGGATATTTCACCAGTACTAATGATGCAGCAAAGAAAAGTAAAAGACCACAGCCTGCCTAGGACATGGTGAAAGAGAATACAGATGTTACAGAGGTAAGCACAGGACAAACATGGAGTGGAAATTCCCTTTGGAAGATGGCTTCAGGTTTTGGGATACTGGTCACAATTTTTGTCTATATCACAGCTGGTAGATCTGTCAGGGGTAAGAGATCTTGTGGTGGAGTAGAGAGGAAATCATGATGAGAAAAGACATTAGAACATTTTCCATTGGAATGCTTTATGTCTTTAAAAATGCTCCACTTTCTTCTTCTTTTCCTCAATTCCTTGGCTAAGAATTTTAGAACAGTCATTGAATGGGGGGCTTCTGTTCTGCATTTCTGACAAGCTTCCAGGTAATGCTGATGCTGCTGATTTGCAGATCATACTTGACTAGCAAAACTTCAAGGAAGTCTTATTATTTGAAAAGACATGGTAATTCTTAGGATATATCATTGCACCATACTAAAAAAAAAAAGTAAAGAATTAAGAGGAAATTCCCACATAAATGCAAATCTCTATAAATGGGCACATACTATTTAGTCCACTTTAGGGGGAGTTAATTAATTAATTAATTAATCCTTACAGAAGCATTCAGAAAGCAGTGTGATGTAGAAAAGGCCTGGTCGTTCTCTGTGCTCTCTTGTAGTGACTGGATTTGAAACTGCTCTGTTCTTTTGGAGGTAGACTCTGCATCTGTAAAATGGGATAGCTATTATGCTCTCAGAGAGAGTATTTTAGTACTGAATACAGAAATGCCTTTCATCAGGTAGGTGCTCAATAATTATTTTCTTCTCTCTTTTCCACTTTATCTTTTGAAGAATTTATTTCTATATTTATGAATAACTAATATTTTTACATTCAAATCACCTTCAATCTTTATGTTTGATTATCATTTCCTCATGTATTTTGAACAATGCAGTTTAGTAATTTGGTTGTGTTACTGTGATGGAAGCTAACAAACCTTCATTTGTTTAAAAAAGCATTTTATAAATACTTTTGTGCTAGGCCAGGGTGATGGTCATTTCAGTGACTTTGAATCATCAAGGAAGCTCTGATAGTGAGAATAATACTGGCATTAAATTGGACTTTGAGACTTAGAGCTATCTCCTACTAATAATATTTGTCAAATTATCTCATATCAATTTTCTCAGAGTTAAATGAGGACAATGTTTTCTCAATGGGATGATATAAAAGTAAGTGTAAATAAGTATAAAACTACTCCATGTTAGAGAATGATGAATCATTACTATTAACTTCTAAGTATCCTTTGCTTAGTTTGCTTACTTCCTCTAGGTTGTCTTCATCTATCATAAATGTTCTTGATCAGTTTGACACAAGTTTGTGCACATGCATTTTCTTTCTCAAGGACATATTTATATTTATCCCCATTTAATTGAAAATAATTCATGTCATTTTAACCAATGAAGGAAATTGAACTATAATGAGATTAATGATCATTGGCCTTAAGTCATGTGGTGATTATACAGTGATTTAATAGAAAAACTTTTTTTTGAATCTTACCCTAGTGTTTCATGATACATGGGGAAATAAATTCATGGATTAGTGATAAAAATAAAACCAAAATAATGAAGTAAATCCAAACTCATTAATTAGAAGAATTCACTTTTATTTAAAAATTCTATAATTCTTAAATTTCTGATTTTTGATGTTAAAATATCTTTTTAAAAAGTAAATTGCTGGTGCAGGCAATTTTTAAGTGTCTTTACATTAAAACATTTCCATTTTTTTTTTAACACTCTATAACATCCCAACATCTGCACACCATTATTCTAGAATAGAAGAATACCGCCTTAAATAAATGTCGATACTTGGATTATCTAGAGAATGTGCATAAAAGAAAATGATTACTAGTCAATAGAAGATTATATTTAGATATTTATCTAATTATCTTTGTTTTAGGGTTAGTTTTTATTTGTATTTTCTTTCTCCCCCCTCCTCCCTCTCCTTTCTCCATTCTTTTCCTTCCTCGTAGCTAATTTAGTTTCTCTAGTATTCATGAGATAAAGACACATTGAAAAGATTCTGAAGTGAGCAAGCGTGCATCCTAGTTTGCAATTACCCTAATTGTAGATCAAAGGGAAATATAAAAATAAGGAGAATGGGGGACCAAGAAAACAAACAAATAAAAGCAAATGCCAAAAAGCTAAGGAGGAAAACCAACATTTACCAGGTACCACTCCTAATTCATTTTAACGACTTCCCTTTTATGTCTCATCTCTTTGTGTCCTTTTCTTTCTGGTATTTCTTTACTTCTATTTCACAAGGAGTGCGGTTTTTAAGTGAGAGTTTCTTCTTAATAAAATGTAGTGTTCTTTTCAATCGTGCTCTGTGTAAGAGTCTTTTTTCACTCTTTGTCTCCAGGAAGCATCTCTGCATTTGCATCTTACAATTCCCATTTGTGTTCAAAACTCTTGGAGTTAGTTATCCTATTGTTTTATCTCCCAGCACTCAGCAATGTGCCTTCTGGTACAGTTGGCATTGGCAGCTCCCAGAAGTATAGGACACTAGTGTTGGCTGTTCTTTCCAGAAAGATGCTCTGTCTCTCACCCCTTTCCAGGCCTCACCCTAACTTATTATCCTCCTGCTGGATAGTAGCCTGATCTTCTAACCCATCTCCCTCTCTGTAGACTTTTCATTAGAGACATCTTTCATGATGCAACCAAATCACTTCATAAAATAATCCCTCTGTCAAAACCATCCTCTTGTTTCCAGACTCTTCAATAGCTCCCTACTTATTTTGTCCCCTGGATAAAGTATTTATTCTTTGGCACTGAATTCCAGACCTCTGTTAACTAGCCCATTTTCACAACTCTCTTCCTGCTGTGTGTGCCCTTCTCATCTGGCCCCACTAAATTGCTTCCATGGACTCGTTTATCCTTTATCTCTGTGTGAGCTTGCCCCATACAACTCTTCTTTCAGTAGCTGCACCTCAAATATTCAATTCTAAAATCATCTTCTGTTTGACTTGACATAATCAATACTGGGTCATTTATGTCCCACTTACATTTCTTTAGACAGAGTGATATGCAAGGTAAATTATATGCTTATTAAATTTTAGGTTTTTAGTTATTCAGTAGAGAAGAGATATGTGACTGATCACTCAAATGCTATAGTTACATGCATATGGACACTGGTTTTTATATCAGGTGGATCTATGAAGAATATTATTTAATATTTATCTTTATGCATTAAAAGTGTTTTAGGCAAAAGAAGTTGTTAGTGAGCAACATTGAATAGTGCTCTCCAAAATGATGGATTCATGGAGATCTTTATCAATACTTTCTTTCTATGTCCAGTGTTATGGTCTAGACTGGACCATCCTCCAAAGACTTAGGTACATAAGGATTTGTTCCCTAATGTAGTGATGCCCAGAAGTGGGCTTTTAGGAAATGATTGGATCATGAGGGCTCTGACCTCATCAGTAGATTAATCCATTTGATGGATTAATCATTTGAATGAATTATTGGGAAGTGGGGCCTAGCTGGAGGAAGTAAGTCACTGGAGGCATGCCTTGGAAGGGTTTATCTTGTCTTTGCTTCCTTCTTCTTCTCTCTCCCTTCTCTCTCTCTCTTCTACTTTCTGGTTGGTTGCCAAGAGCTGAGAAGCTTTCCTCTGCTATGCCTTGCTGCCATAAAGTTCTGTCCATTCTCAGGACCAAAGCAATAGAGCCAGCCAACAATGAACTAAAACCATGAACCAAAATAAACTTCTCTTCCATTTTAAATTGTTCTTTTTCCTTCAGTTATTTGTCACAGAGACAGAAAGTTGACTAACACATCCAGTTAATATTTATGTGTTGATACTAGTAGCTATAAAAACTGTGCTTTCTTGTCCTTATGCCCCTGATAACTTGTGATGCTGACAACATGGGAAATAATCTTTGGAGACAAACCTTCAGGCATCAGAGCTTGCTGGTGAGATAGAAGTGAGATGATAGAAATGAACTGTGCTGACAAGAGAATGAACTGGGCCTCCAGACAGATCAGAATCCTGCCCTTCAGACTGGCAGTGCCCTTCAAGCGGTCATCACTCATGGATATTAAGGGTTATTTTTCTAATGCTCAATTGGGATTTCCAACATGGCCATCACATTCGTGTATGAGTAAAGAAGCACATCCATTGACAGAATGACCCAACTGTCCAGGTCTAGAATTGAACGATAAAATTTGCCCAAGATTCTTGGAAGTGTGATTTATCTTTTGACTTTTAGTTTTGTATAATTCATGTTACCTATTCCAATGATTCAAATTTGCTAATGTTGATATTTATTGAGCACTTACGACACGTCAGATACTCAAGTGCATTAATTCATTTAATCCTCATAATTCTAATTATATCTTTATTTTACAGAAAAGAAGATGAGTCAGAGGGCTGAGCACTCTATTTCATTATATCTAAGATGCAGATTGTTTTTCACATATTAACATCTCCAAAATGGGATGTGTATCAGTCAGAGCCATAGCGGGAAGCAAGTTACACACCCTAACTGGGTAATTTGAGGAGTTTAAGAAAGAGGTATGCACTTTACAAAGATATGGTCAATGTTTGGGAAAAATAAAAGGAGATACTGAAGGTCTGTGAAGCTTGCCACCTCTGGGAGACCTTCCACTCCTTGGCCTCAAGTTTCAAGATAAAGGGATGTGGAGAAAGTAGGATTTGTTTTTGTTTTTGTTTTGGTTTTGAGAGGTCTGTTGATAAGACAATGGTTATAGTAGTGAGATATAGAAACTCAAGACATTCCCATAGGAATAACATTCTGACCTCATTCTCTGCCTACCCTCTGACCTGTACTTAATGTCAGTTTACTGCCAGTGCTTTCACAGGGCACAGAGAATGTTACACAACTAGGAAACAGTAGTGGCAGAATATGAAGTCAGATGATCTAATTGTAGAGGCATGCCCTTAACTGATATTCACTAACCATTCGTAAACTCTTGCTTTGTAAAAATTAAACTTGAACCAATTTTCTGTCTCATCAACGGTCTTCAGAGATGGCCCTTCTTTCAAGGAAAAAAAGACAACTGAAGCATGCAAAATCAGTGAAATAGATCTTCTTGGCCCCAGAAGGAAATTGCATCACTGAGCAGGAACTTCAGATTAACGGTGTGGTGACTATGAAAGGCACGTACCACTGCGTGGGTGGCAATGTTTCTCACGCGTCCTGCTCTGTAAAACATTTAGGAACAAGAATCTGACCAGAGGTAAGTAAGTACGTTTATAGTTACTGCTCTGATTATGAAAACTTATTCATTCACTCAATTAGCTCTTCAGGAAATTTTAATTGCATTATATTGGATTTTCACATTCTGTACTCCAATTTATTACCTCTTTTATATTTTCCTTCTCTATTTTATTGTTGCAGTAAGATTGCTCTTCTCAGATCAATATTCCACTTTACTATTTCTTTTCAACTATCTACACTCTTTTTAAATCCATCATTGAGATTTAATATCAATGACCTTATGTTTTATTTCTAAAACCTTTGTTCTTTCAGTTTACTATCTCTTCTTTTTTAAAAATTATCTTAACCATATGTTATTTGATGACGGTTTTCATACTGTCCTACTATTTCTAGTTATTGGGTTGCCAATTCCCCTGTTGATTGCTATAAAAGAATTATGGAATTATAGGATAGGCAGTGATTTTATATGGCAAATGGGTTGGGAAGAACTCAGAGAGTACTTAACAAAGGAGATGAATTTTATGAGGCCTAAAGGATAGGTAGGAGTTTGAAAAGTTAATTAGGCTGACACAGTCAAAAGAGGACATTCTAAGTAAAGATTTTTGCATATGCAAAGAAAAAGAATCATGAAATTTTGTGTTGGCTAGAGAAGAAACATAGCGCAGTGGGTGGGTGGTGAGTAGAGCAGAGGTAACAAGAAGTTTC
Organism: Geosciurus inauris; assembly: GCA_004024805.1. Classification (NCBI taxonomy): domain Eukaryota; kingdom Metazoa; phylum Chordata; class Mammalia; order Rodentia; family Sciuridae; genus Geosciurus; species Geosciurus inauris. The sequence continues at coordinate 21,467 of PVHX01013326.1, forward strand.
AGAAGCAGACAGACATCAGAGATGAGCCCCAGGGGCCAAATGAGACTGTGGTGAAATGCAGAGTAATACTCCATACAAGGGGTGAGAGAAGATACAAGAATAATTTTACTTTTTGGCTCCAGCTGATAATTTCCTTTTGAAAATGAGAATCTGGCATTACCAATCTTTGTTTTTCAAGACAATTTGACATCTAGATTTTATATAAAACTTTTCTCATTAAAAAATATTTTAGCTTAAAACATATATTAAGAGCTATAGTCCAAATTAGCCCAATCTTTTAAATCTCTGGCCTGGATATAAAACAGGACAAATAAAGGCCCAGTTGTAAAAAGCCATGTATAATGTTTTCAGGAGTTTAGATTTTACCCCATAGGCAACAGAAAGGAATGGAGGATCTCAAGTAAAGGAATGGCATAACCATAAGACATTTTGATGGACTAGAATTAAAACTATCTGTTGTCAAGGAGATCAGTCTTGAGCCCATTTTAATAGTCTGGGATGGGTGTGGTAAGTGCTGGGTTTGGATATAAACAGTCAAAAAACATAAAATATTCAAAATATTTAGAAGTTATTTTAGTTGTAGGATCAACAAAAATTTTATATCAATTAAATATGAGAGTTCAGTAGGGGTTGCTGATGACTGGGTGTTTTCCTCAATGTGGATGATGTTGCCATTGATCACATAAGGAACACAGCTTGGATAAATACATTTTTGAGATAAGTTGGAAATACAGGTTTGAAGCATAGGATATAATGAATGGGATTCAGATTTGGAAGTTGTTATCTCGTAAGTTATGGATAAGCTATAGGAGTAAATGAAATTTTCCTGGGAAGAAGATTGAATTTGAGGGAGAAACATGCACAGGGTGGAATCTGATGAACATCACATTTTTAAGGGGTGGGACAGAGAAGAGAAACTAAGACGAGACAAAGTACAGTTAATAGAGAATTAAAATCTATGGAAACCAATTAGAGTTTGAAGAAGAAAGCAGCAAAAATTTCAAGTTCCTTAAAGGGATTAGATGGAATAGGAATTTAAAATGTCCTTCAAATTGACCATCACAAAAGCAATATCAATGGAGTGTTGTGAAGAGTAGTGGTACCATGTAGGAATGACAGGGGCTAACTCCTCTGTTTTTCTTCTTGGAATTACTGTGAAACATATCAGAAAACATTTCAAAGTATTTCAGGTTCCTTTGTGCAATATCACAGTGTATTAACCAGATGTAAACAAATGTATGCTAACAGATTCCCCATTTATATCTCCATCCCCCAATGTTCTACCTTCTTGACATATTCACACGGATATCTAACAACTCCAATTGAACATATCCCAAACAACTTCCCTTATCTTTCCAAACATGTTTCACTCCCAGATTTTCTCTTCTCTGTTGATGGCAACTCCATTCTTTTACTTCTGGGGACTAAATCCCTGGAATGGTCTTAAAATTCTTTTTCTTTCTTTTTTGCTGTACTGGGGATTAAGCCCGCAGCTCACCACATCTACCACTGAACTATATCCCCAGCTTGTTCTTATTTTGTTTTGAGATAGGGTCTCACTAAGCTGTCCAGGTGTCCTCAAATTTGCTATCCTCCTGCCTTAGCCTCCAGAGTAGCTGGGATCACAGCTGTGTGCCACCTCACTGACTCAAATCCTCTTTGTGGCACATTCCACAAGTAATCCATCAGCCACTCTTGCAGTCTTTGTCTTCACAATATGTCTAGATTCCTACCACTTCTTAACCCTTTTACTGCTATCATCCTGGTCTAAGCCCAAACCAGGTCTGAACCATTGCAATGCATTAACCTTGTAACCAGCACCCCACCTCAGCTCAAACCTAATCTATTCCTCACACAAAAGCCTGAGTGAGGCTGTTAAAACATAGGTAGATGACTTCGCTCCTCTTCTTTCACCTCTCTAGGGATCCTGCACTTCACCTTGAGCTTCTGGTGTTCCCCATAGCTTTATGGGATCTGCCTCCCACTCCTTGGCACCTCTGTCCTGACCTGGCTTCCTCCTAGGCTCCCCATTGCCCATTTACTCTGGCCCTTCAATTTGTTCTCTCCTTTGAACATTCATGGGATTTTGCAACTGCTTATTTCATGGATTTTGGGATTGCTGTTTTTTTTTCTTCCTCTAGATGTTCACAGGCTAACTTCTTCACCTTTTTCAAACTTCCGTTCAACAGTAACCTTTCAGTTTAAGTTTAACCTGACCACCAAATTTAAAATTATTACCGATTTCTACCCTAAGTTTCCATCCCCTCATTTTCTTTACTAAGGTTTTTGGTTTTTAATAATGTAGTTCCTGCAACACTAACACAGCGTTCCTTGACTGTTTTCTTATTCTTCAGTACAGCATTTTTCAGAGCCATCTCTTTCATTGTTGAATCATTTGTCTAAAAATTATTTCAAACTGAACTAGAAATTTGTATCCCCTACTCCATAATATTGGTTACCAACTTTAAGAGTATGACATGAGAATGGTTTATGAATTCTTTGCTGCTGATTTAATTTTGATCTCTTCATAAGGTTTATATATTCAAAAATAGGAAACCTACTCCAGATGTCAAATGGTAAATAAGAAAATTTTTTGAATGATTAACATCACAGATTTAAACAATATATTGCCATATTTGATGGGTTTGTATTAGTTTCTATTTTGCTTTTATAAGGAAAACAGATGATGCATTTATTTCTACATGTGTAGTTTCATAGTTATTATTAATCTTCTTGCTGCTAGTTTTCCCCTCAAAGCTTGTGTGAGCAGATTTTATGAGCAACCCCTGTACTGTGTGTGAGTGTAAACACATACATTTGTAAAGAAAGAGATGAAAATAGTGATGAGTAGTCTTATTTCTGTTATAGTGTTTTATCCTTGTCTTTGATTTATGTGGATTGGAAACAGATTTCTGTCAACCAAATGAAGAATAAATCTCATTGAACCACTAAGTAGAGTGAGACTATGAGATGCCAAACCCAGATGTCCTGCAGACTCTCTTGGCTATTTATTTATTTATTTTTTGGTACCAGGGATTGATCTCAGAGGCACTTTACCACTGACCCACATCCCTAGCTACATCTTCTTTTTATGTTTTTATTTTGAGTCAGGGTCTCACTAAGTTGCTCAGAGCTTCACTTAGCTGCTGAGGCTGGCCTCCTGTCTCAGCCTCTGGAGCTGCTGCGATTACAGGTGTGCACCACTATGACTGGCTGTCTTGGTTAAACTTATCAACTATTTGTGGGATCATGAGGGAAAAAGTAGATTTGACAGACTTGCAATGATGTGTGATGATTTGGATATGAAATGTCCCCCAAAAGCTCCTGTGTTGATGTAGCAATATTCAGAGGTGGAATGATTGGACTATGAGAGCTGTGACCTATTCAGTCCAACCTAGTTTGAATGGACTGACTGGGTGGTAAATGTAGACAGGGGGAGTGGCTGGAGAAGGTGGGTTGCTAGGGGTGTGCCCTGGAAGGACACAGCTTCCTTGCAGCCCTTTCCTTCTCTATGCTTCCTGGCTGCCCAGAATGGAGAAGCACTTCTCCACCATGCCTTTCTGCCTCACCTTGGACCTAAAGCAACAGACTGGGCCAACCGTGAACTAACTAAATCTCTGGAACCATGAGCCAAAATAAACTTTCCTCCTCTACGTTGTGTATATTGGGTATTTTGGTCACAATAATGCAAAGCTGACTAACACAGCTTGGATTGGCATTGACCTTAGATTCCTTCATAAATTTGGAATAGCAGAGACCTATGTCTATTTGAAGTCTGTGTTATCATTTATCTTTAGATCATCGTGGACTGGCTTGGTGTAACATTAATGAGGAAAAATAAGAATCATAAAAAGCAATTTTCATTCCTAAGGATTTTGAATTGTTTAACTAATTTGTTTTAGAACAACCAAATTCTAATAGATGTCACCTAACTTTTTTTTTCTCATTAACAATAATGAAACTAAAGATTGAGGGTAACTGACCATTTGTATGAAAGCTTTTATGTCTTATATGCATAATTTTAAAAATATGCCAGGGTGTAGCAGTGATCTTTGTGGGGGAAAATAACAGAAAGAAACGTGTTTTCCTTTGTAAGTGGAAATTTATTACATTTACAATTGTCAGTGATATTTGTAGAGAAACAATATAAAAAGAAATGAATTTCCTTTTATAAGTGGAAATAAGTTTTTTATTCACAATTGCTTTGCAGAGAATAACTAATTCAAATCAGATTACGTGCTCTTTCTTTTCCAACTTCCTAATGTCTCTGACACTCAAGAGGATAGGAAAGAGTAATCTTTGGTTTTCCAAGCTTGTTTTAGCTTAACTGTAGTAAAAATGTGATCCAAGGACCAAAGGTGGTCCTCTTGAAGAAGTTCTTAAGGTTGTTTCTGTATTCACAATAATGTTAAGATGTTATTTGCCTTTTAAAAAATATTGATCTTATTAAATGTTAACTCCTAATAGACTTTTAAACATATTCCATTTGATGAAGTTTGAAGTATACATAAAACACTTGTGATACCTGCAAAATATGATGATTGTCTTTAACACAAATTCTTGTTGCTTTTTGAGTTTTGAGTTGAATGAACTGCTGATTATTATTATTTTTGGAACATCATTTCACTTGAATGAACAACTGACATACACTATGGTTATTCCAGGTTGAGTACCTCAGCTGAAATGCTTGTGACTGGGAATGTTTTCGATTTTGGAGTTTTCTGAATTGTGAAATACTAATGGTCTATCTTAGTAATAATACTAAGCATGAAATTAATTTATGTTTCAAAAACATATAGACTGCAGTTATTTTTATACAATATTTTTAGTGCACCTGTTTTGACTGTAGCTGGTCACATGAGGTCATGTGTGGAATTTTCCACTTGAGGGTGTCATGTCAGTTCTCAAAAAGTTTTGAATTTTGGTACATTTCAGATTTGAGAGGTGTTTCGTTGGTCTGTTTTTAACAATTTACTTCTGAGTACACAACCATTTTCTAGATGTCACACGACATGTTCATATTATTGCTTTAATGTCTTATAGAATAAGTACTTGTGTATTTTTTTGTTTTCTAAGTGCATTCTTTGGGATCTTCAACTTAAGGGTGTAAAGAAGTCTTTTTTTCTCTTTTTCAAAATTTTTTTTATTTTTAAAAATTTAATTTTTAGAACCTACTGATTGTACAAATTAATGAGCTTTGTTGTGACATTTCCATACATGCTAAAGGAGTCTGAAATAAAAAAAGAGAATTTCATCAGTTGTCTTAGTTGATAAGAAATGTATGTTATGGCTGGACACGGTGGCACATGCCTGTAATCCCAGTGGCTCAGGAGGCTGAGGCAGGAGGATGGAAACTCCAAAGCCAGCCCCAGCAATTTATAGAGGTCCTAAGCAACTCAGTGAGACTCTGTCTCTAAATAAAATACAAAAAAGGCCTAGGGATGTGGCTCAGTGGTTGAGTGCACCTGAGTTCAATCCCCAGCACTGCCCCGGCAATGTATATTATGATCACCTAAGATTAAATTAATTTTAACTTTGGAGACAATGCTTTAAACATTATACATTATATAACATTGTCAAGTGTGGAAAAGTTAATTAAAATTTATCATTGGCATTATTTGGTTTATGTGAATGGGCCTATGAGTTCGTGGTTTTGGAGTTTAAAAGCATCAATTCCAGTGGTTCTCCCACGTGTCCTTGGCAGCAGAGCTTGTTCTCACTTTCTCTGATTTTCTCTTGTTTTATGTATGAAGTGGTTTCTGGCTTTTTCTTTAAATTAAGACAGGTAGGACTTTTGTTTTTTTCTGATTATTAATTATTAATAGCAGTCAATTATTATTTTCTGATTAATACTTTTCTGATTATTAATTAATTCTCCAACCTTAACAACCTGCCTCCTGCACAAACATGATATGCATAAGCCACCGTGACTGTTTATGCAGTCTAGCACACTGTGGAACATAGTCTAACCTGCCTTAAATAGTGGTCATGCTTAATGGAAATAGTTTCCCAGTTTTAACCCTAGTAAACATTTGGATTTTTCTACTCATTCCCCCTTTTGCTTTTGTCTTCCCAAATTGTAATGGTTACTATCTCTTCTTCTGGGGTCTTTTCAAGTCTCTTACTGGTTTTCAAGATAACTTTCTAAGACAATTCTGCCAAATATGTTATAAATCAGCATTAACACTGTGGGAATATTTATTGGGGGCCACTTAGGCATTTTTTTAAAAAAATGACATTTTATTTTTTAAAAAATGAAAATATGCATATATGAAATTTAACCAATACAGAAAAACCCAAGTGCTTACAATTCCACCAATCATAAACAAACATGTTAGTATTAGCTACATATTTTTCTATGGATATATATATATATAAAGGAGAAAGAAGAAATAATTTCACAAATGCTTTCATATAAAATCTTATTTTAAATATAAAAAGTATTGTTACTTGATCTTAAACTAAAGTATGAAACTGAAACAATTTTAATTTTGAGGTAAAAATTTCTTCACACTATTTAACACCAAGAGCGAACAGCAACATAAACTGTAGACTGAGTAATAATTGAGTATCAATGTAGGTTCATCAGTTATAGCAGATGTATCACTTCGGTGGGAAATGCTGATGGTGGGGGAAGCTGTGCCTGTGTGTGGGAAGGGAACATATGAAATGCTTTGTACTTTCCACTCAATTTTTCTGTGAACTAAACTTTTATAAAAAATAAAGTCTATATATGTATATAAAAGTGAGCTTTTCAGCAGTATTTTATGGTTTACCATAATAATGTGTAAAACATTCAATGAACTAAAAAGAAAGGCATGTTGAATAGAAAGAAAAATCTTCATAAATATATACTTCAATGAATTTGGATCATTGCCTCTTATATTTTGAAAAGAAAAATCTTTGCCACTAAGGCACTTATTTTTAAAGGAGTTTGCTAAAGAAATTTTGAACTATATTAAGTGGTGTAATAGATGTAACTAAGCATTCAATTTTTGATTTTTTAAATTTAATTAATTTTTATTCTTTTTAGTTACACATTACAGTAGAGTATATTTTGACATATTATGCATACATGAAATATAACTTATTCTAAATAGGATCCCATTCTTGTGGTTGTACATGATGTGGAGTTTCATTGGTGGTGTAGTCATATATGAACATAAGAAAGTTTCGTCTAATTCATTTTACTGTCTTTTCTATTCCCATTCTCTCTCCTTTCCTTTCATTCCCCTTTGTCTAATCCAATGAACTTCTGTTCTTCCCTCCCCTCCCTTATTGTGTATTAGTATCTGCATATTGGAGAGAACAGTTGGCCTATGTTTTTGTTTTGAGATTGGCTTATTTTACTTAGCATGATAGTCTCCAGATCCTTCCATTTACTGGTAAAAGTCATAAAGTTATTCTTTTTTTAACTGAGTAATATTCCACTCTGTATATATACCATGTTTTCTTTATCCACTCATCTGTTGAAGGGCTCCTGGGTTGGTTCCATAGCTTAGCTATTGTGAATTGTGCTGCTATAAGCATTGATGTGGCTATGTCACTTCACTGTAGTATGCTGATTTTAGGTCCTTTGGATATATAGGAGTGGTATAATTGGTTCAAATGGTGATTTCATTCCAAGTTTTCTGAGGAATCTCCATACTGCTTCCCAGAGTCTAACCATTCATTTTTAAAGGTATGTTTTCAGTGTCACAAGTTGTCCATCAACTCTGTGACATGAAAGAAATCTTAAGAAATTTACATTCATTTCTTTGAAACTTGCTTTTTTTCCACTTTTTGATTTGTTATTTTTACATTTTAAGGGTTTAAAACATTTGCATTCTGTTGTTTAGCCATAGTTCCTTCAAATATTTAATCTTATCCTTATATTTTAATAGATTTTTTGTTTATCACCTATCTTGGCTTTTTATTTTGATTTATCTCTTGGTTGATTGGACATCACTGTGTAGAACTTCTAGAACTTTGTTTGTTGTTTTAGAGAAATATGAGAGGGAAGAAAAAGAAGTGTTTGTACCTGTTTTCTCATTCTCTCTTGTTCCCTTTAATACAGATATACAGGCAATAGAAAATATAACCCATCACTTCTCAGTTTAGCCCATTGTGTCTACTACTGTGAGGCTACTTATCATATATTTGGCAAGATCTATTGCCTGATAATATAATCATGAAGTTATCAGCACAGCTAGTTTTCATTCTGAGAGAGAAAAAGAAGAAAATGAAAACAAAACAAAACAAACAAAAAACAACAACAAAAAACACAAAACAAACAAAAACAACAACAAAAAACACAAAACAAACAAACAAACAAAAAACTCCCCAGACTTAGGAACAAAGCCAATTCTAACTCATTGTCAAAATTATTTGGAGACTACTGATTAAACAATATTTTTCTCAAATGTTAGAGCAGATATAGAAACTGCAGCAAACGACCTTGACTGTGGTTCAGATGAGAAATAAACAAAGGACAGCATATTCTAAGCTATGATGCTTGTAACAACCACAAATGACCACACTGCAAACCTAATACCTGCTCTGTGCATACATATATATGTGTTCGTGAGATGAGTGCTATTGTGAAATGCTTGTATTAGTGGTGGAAATATTTGTGATAACATCAACCTGAACAGGAAGTTGATGTGGTAACTATTTCAGTGTTAAATATGCACTTTAGAAAGGCCAGTAGAGGAAAAAGGGGGAAGTACTGCCCAGAGCAATAGGGGCTGGTGATTGTAGCTGATTGTGGAGGGTGATGGAGTCCCAGGAGTCCCTGGCATGTTCAAGCAAAAGCAGGTGAAGTCATATTTGGTGAAAAGGCTTTAAAATGTCTAAAAGTGACTTTGAAAGTGAGCATATTTTCCATGCAGGATGTAGATTGTCTCCAATGGGAATAGAAGAGTTTAACTTTAGAAGACAGCAAGATTCCAGGCGTTTGGAAAATGCAGAGTGGTTAGGGACTATGGCATAGAAATAGTCTGAGGTCATTTAAAAGCAAATATGTTGAGTGACATCAACAAAAATGGTGGAGTAAGAAACTCCAAGACTCTGTTACTCTAGTTCTTTGGAACTCTGAAATTTAATTAAAATACTTTATCACAACCAAAGAAATGCTTAATGAAGAGAGAATTTACTAAACTTCAGTAAGAGAGTGGTATGGCATTTTAATTTAGCTGCCTACCATCTCCATGCCACAGCTGGACAGTGACTGACAGAGGGAGCAATACAAATCTTGTTCGCAAGGAATTAAGGTGGCATGTTTTGTCTTGTCTAGTGACTCTATGAGAGTTTGACCCCCAGGTGGGGAGCTTGCCTTTGTTTTTTTCCACTTTGAAACTATCTCAGGGCTGGAATCTCTTGAATGGCATTTGCTAAAAACCATTAAAAGGCAAGTATTCTAGGAATGGCTGTCTGGGGTGAGGGATTAAAAAATGGGGCAAGTAGGACACAGACCAAAGAGCCTGGGAAGAAGCTGGGAAAGGAGATACATGGGAGGCTATAAACTTTACAAAGCTTCCATATACACTAGGGAATCTAAAAGCTGTCCACTTGACCAGGGCTGGACATAATGCTCAGAAAGGTCTAAGAAGGCCCTATATTCTCACATCTGGCTGACATTCAGGCAGGAAGAAAGTGAAGTTTAAAGCAGATTTTTAAACTGCCTTGTGAGTGTTGAAGGTTTTCCTAATGTGCACAGAACCCATCTGTAAAGACTAGGAGATATTCTCTTTGGGTTGCAGGTATTTAAGGAAATTACTGCCAAATCAAAAACTAATTAATAAGCTGATGGAACATAGATGTCATTAGGCACACACGGCAAACAGTTTAGATTTGAAAAATTAGTTTAAGAAATTCACTAAACAACAACAAAAAAACTATGACAAGCAGCAACAACAAACCCAAGGAAGAAGGAAGAATCTGATTTCTAGAGGTATTGCATTATAATACTCAAAATGTTTAGTTTCCAACAATTAAAAAAATTCTCAGCAATGTAAAGACACAAGAAATTTTGATCCATACACAGGGGAAAAATAAAGAAAGAAAATAGAAAGTGTCTCTAAGGAAACATGGATATTTTACTTACTAGTCAGAGGGTTCAAATCAAGAATTTTAGGTATGCCCAAAGAATTAAAGAAGATTTTGTAAAAAGAAATAAAAGAAAACCAGAAGAGCCCAATTTCATCAAGTTAAAAATACCAACAAAGATAGAAATTATTTAATAAAGGAAAAAAGTAGAAACTTGGAGCCATAAGTAAAATCTCTGATGTGAAAAAATTCACAAAGACTCAATAGCAGATTTGAGTAGGCAGAGGAAAGAAACAGAACTTGATACAAGAACTTGAAACCAAGGAATTGATAATTCCAATTGAAATTATCTAGTCTGAGAAGCAAGAAAAAAAAATAAAAGGAAGAAGAGTAAACAGAATCTAAGAGGCTTGTGAAACATCATCAAGTGTACAATGTATACAAGTGAGTCCTAGAAAGATGGGAGGAGAGAGAGAGAGAGAGAGAATGGGGGTGGGGGGTGGGGGAGCAAAAAGAATATTTGAAGGAATAATGGTTGAAAAATTCTGAAATTTGATGAAAGACATGAGTTTACATATTCAATAAATTCAATGAATGCCAAGTAGGATAAATTCAAAGAGATCCACACTGATCCACATTATAATCAAATCATCAAAAGACAAAGACAGAGTGAGAATCTTGAAAACAGTAAGGAGAAGTGACTCATCATGCACAAATGAACTTTAGTAAGATAAATAGTCAGCGACTCATCAGAAGCCATGAAAGCCAGAAGGTGATTGAATGACATGTTTAGAGTATTGAAAGAAAAACAATTGTAAGCCAACAGTTCCATATCTGGCAAAACTATCTCTCAACATTAATGAGAAATTAAGATATTTCCAGAAAAGCAGAAGCTGAAGGATTTCATTCCCCATAAAGAATAACTTAGAGCCATATAAAGAAATAAGGAACACTGGTAAAGATACCTATGTGTGTAAATATATCAGTGTTATTTTATTTCTAGTTTCTAATTTTTCCCTACATAATTCAAAAAGCAAATGCATAAAGTTCATCTATGTTAAATGGGCACACATGTTTAAAAAGATGTAATTTATGACAATAGAAATATTAAGTGAAAAAGATGAAGTTGTATAGCACCTAAAGTTTCTCCTTTTCTTTTTGTTCTATTGAAGCTAAGTTGATATTGATCCAAACTAGGCGGTTATAAATACAAGTTTTAATTATAATATAGAGTAAAACCACATAAATAAAAACCATGCAAAAATTAAGTGAAAAAGATAACAAAATATTTCTGTAGAAAAGAATCAGTTCAAAAAGAAAGCACTAAATAGGAGCTGAGAAACAAAAAACAGCGTATAAGATACAGTGAAAACAAATGGAAGATAGCAGAATCAGTACTTCCTTATCTGTAATTATGATAACAGTAGATTACATTTTGCATTTAAAAGTCAGAGATTAGAGAATGGTGGGAAAACAAACATGATCTAATTATGTGCTAAGAGATTAATTTTATATCCACAGGCACAAATAAATTGAAAATGAAAGGATGGAAAAATATATTTCTGTAAGTAGTAACCAAAAGAAAGCTAAGAAGGACATACCCACTATCAAACAAAATAAATTTTAAGTCAAAAGTATTGCAAAAAAGATAAAAATGGCATTTAATATTGATAAAATGTGAATATGTTGGATATAACAAGTGATATATAATTATAAACATACACACCTACGAAAAAAGCTTCAAAATGCATGAAGTAAAAACTGACAGAATTGATAGCAGAAATAGTTCTATAATAATTGCTGGAGGTTTCAGTTCCCTACCTTCAATACTAGATAAAACAACTAGGTAGATGGTCAGTATGAAAACAGAAGGCAGAACAGCACTGTACACCATGACACAGCGAGACTCCACAGACAGGTACACAACACTAAAACAACACAATACACATTTTTCTCAAGGGCACATGAAAGTCCCCAGAATAGTCCATATGTTAGGCCCAAAACCAATCTGAATAAATTTAAGAATTCAATAAAATAAAAAGCATCTTCTCTGAAAACAATGTAATGAAAAAGGAAATCAGGCTCAGAAGGGAAACTGGAAAATTTATGAATATGTGGAAATTAAACAACTAATAGGACAAAGAAGGAATCATGAGGAAAGTAGAAAATACATTGAGATGAATAAAATTCATATCAATACAACATGCCAAAATTTAGGGGATGTAGTGATTATATTTATCAGAGGGAAATATATGGCTATGCCTTTAAATAAGAGCATGCAAATCAATGACCCTAAATATACAACTTAAAGAACTAGAAAAGAAGAGCAAACTAAATCCAAAGTTAGCAAAAGAAGGAAATAATAAAGATTAGAGCGGGTATGAAATCAATAATAAGAAAATAATAGTCAAGAGAATGAAAAATTGACTTTTAAAAAGTAAATATATTTGGCTAGTTGGCTAAAATAAAAAGAAAGGAGGAGGCTCAAAATTTTTGAAATTAGAAATGAAAGCAAGTACATTCCTATTGATCTTATGGAAAGAAGAATTATGAGAGAATACTATGAATAAGAATACACTGATAAATTAGATAACTTATGTGAAATTAGCAACTTCTTACAAACACACAAAGTACCAAAATTCACTCAATAAGAATTAGAAAATCTGCAGAAGGCTGAGGCAGGAGGATTGCAAGTTCAAGGCCAGCCTGAATAATGGAGTCCTTGTCTCAAAACAGAACAAAAAAGGGCCAGGAATGTTCTCAGAGATAGAGCATCACTGGGTTCAACCCCTAGTATTGGAAAAAAAGAAAATAGGAAATATGAATAGGCCTGTAACAAGGAAAGGGATTTAAGTCAACAATCAAAAACCTTCTCACAGAAAAAAGGAACATGTTCACACTCTTCGTTGGATTGCAAATTAGTACAACTACTATGCAAATCAGTATGAAGCTTCCTCACAAGACTAGGAATGAAACCACCATATGATCCAGTTATGTGACTCCTTGGTGTTTATCCTAAAGAATTAAAGTCAGCATACTATAGTGATACATGTGTACCCATATTTATGGCACAATTCACAATTGCCAAACTATGGAACAAGCCTAGGTGTCCATCAATGAATAAATGGTTAAAATTTTGCATATATATTTGGCAATGGGCTATAAGGAACAATGAAGTTATGTCATTTTCAGGAAAATGGGTGGAATTTGAGAGCATTATGTTAAATGAAATAAATCAAGCCCAGAAAGTCAAGGGTCATATATTTTCTCTCATATGAGAATGGAGGAAAAGAAAGGTGGCAAGGGAATCACATCAAAGTAGAAGGGTAATCAGTGATGGGGCAGCACAGGGGAGGGGAATAATCTTGGGGAATGATATTGACCAAAATATATTGTTAAAATGTGTGCATATATGAATATGTTACAGTGAATCCCACTATTATGTATAATTATAATGCACCAATAAAAAATATGGAGGGAAAGAACCTTCCTACAAAACAGGGCTCAGGACTAGATGACTTCATTGGTGAATACTACAAAACATTTAAATAGTTAAGGCCAAGCCATTTCAAATTCTTCCAATAAATGTAAGTAGAAGGAATACTTCCTGACTAATTCCATGAGAGCCAGAAAAGAAAACTACAGACCAATATCCCTTACGTATATTGATAGAAAAATCCTCAACAAAATACTGACAAACTGAATCCAGTAGCCTAGTAAAATACAGCACATTAAGTGGAATTTAACCCCAGAATGTAAGATTGGTACAACATATGAAAATCAATTAATGTAATGTTATAAAGAAAAAACTCTACATACGATAATCTCAAGATACCAAAACAAAAAAAAAAAAAAAAAAAAAAAAAAAAAAAAAAAAAAAAAAAAAAAAAAAAAAAAAAAAAAAGAAAGAAAAAGAAAAAGAAAAAAAAAGACCCTTGACAGAATCCAACACCTTTTTATGATAAGAGCACTCAGAATAGGGGGGAATATCCCAACACCATAAAGGACATTTATTAAAAACTCACAGCTAATAGTATGCTCAGTGGTGAAAGAGTGGAAGCTTTACTCCCAAGAACAGAAATAAGTCAAGAGTGCCCACTTTGCCCACTTTATTTGGCATTCTATTGGAAGTTCTATCCAGAACAATTTGAGAAGTAAAATAAATAAAAAATTACCCCAAGTGGTGAGGAAGAAGTAGAATTACCTTATTCACATGACATATATCTTAAACATACCACAAAGAAACTCCAAATCCACTAGGTCTAATGAAGAAATTCAGGAAGGCTTTGGGATAGTAGAACAACATGCAAAAATGAGATGCATTTCTGCTGAATGCAGTGGTAAATGCCTGCCATCACAGTGACTAAGGAGGCTGAGGCAGGAGAATCACAAGTTTGAGGCTAGCCTCAGCACCTTAGCGAAGCCCTATGTAACTGTGCAAGATCTTGTCTCAAAAAATAAAAAGGGCTAGAAATGTAGCTCAGTGGTAAGGCATTCCTGGGTTCAATTCCCAGTACCAACCAACAAACAAAAAAGACATGCATTTCTATACATTGGCAATGAACAAGCTGAAAAAGATATTAAGAAAACAATTCCATTGACAATAGCATCAAAAACAATGAAATAGGAATCAATTTAAGCAAGGAGTTATAAGATTTATATAGTGAAAATTACAAAACATTGCCAAAAGAACTGCAGAAGATTTAAATGCCTGGAAATACATTCTGTGTTCATGGATTGGAGATAATATTGTTAAAAAGACAATATTTCTCAATAAGATCTACATATGCAACACAATCTCTAGGAAAATCCCAATGACTTTGTTTTTCAGAATCGAAAATCCTCAAATGCATATGGAATCTTAATTTTAAACCAAAACAGTTAAAAACAATATAGAAAAAGAACAAAGTTGGAGGACTTACATTTCTAATTTCAGAACTGCTTCCAAGATACAGAAATCAAAATAATTTGGTATAAAAAGACATTGACACATAGTCAATGGAATAGAATTGGGAGTCTAGAAATAAACCCATACCTTATGACCCACTGATTTTCTACAAATGGGCCAAGACTATTCAATGGAGGAAGAAGAGTCTCATCAATGAGTGGTGCTGGAATACATGGACCACCGCATGTGAAAGAATGAAGTTCATACCATAGGCAAAAATTAACCCCAAAGAGATCAGAGTCCAAAGAAAATAAACTATAAAGTGCTTACAAGAAAACATCTTCACTACTTTGTATTTGTAATAACTTATTTGTTATGACACCATAGGGGCACAAGAATCTAAAGAAAATATTAAAAAATGGACTTCATCAAAATTATGACTTCTGTGTACTGGGGATAAATCGAGGCTTTCCACATGCTAGCAAAGTGCTCTGCCTCTGAGCTACATCTCAAGTTCTTTTTAAAATATTTAAATTTTGAAATAGGGTCTAAATTGCCCAGGCTGACCTCAAACTTGTGATCTTCCTGCCTCAGCATTCTGAGTTGCTGGGATTACAGGTGTATCCCACTATATGTGGCTTCAAAATTACAACTTTTATGCATCAAAATATACTATCAAGAGAGGGAAAGATAACCTACATAACTTGGAAATTATATGTAAGATTATAATATCCAGAATTTTATAAAGAACTTATACTCTTCAAACTAAACAATCTAATTAAAAATAGCTGAAAGGCTTGAACAGATATTTCTCCAAAGAAATACACAAAAGGTCAATGAGGACAAGATGGCCACAGTCACTAGTCGTCAAAGGAATGCAAATCAAAACCACAATGAGATACTATTCAAACCACAATTGTTATAGTGATAATAGTTCTTAAAAAATGGAAAATAACAAATGTTGACAGTAATGTGGAGAAGTTTGAAGGCTCATATACTGCTGGTGAGAAGTTACAAAAATTGCAGCCACAGTAAACAAAAATTTGGCAAGTTTTTAATCAGTTAAACAGAATTATAATATGACCTAGCAATTCCACTATATGGCCCAAAGAATTGAAAAACCTATATAGTATTGTTCATAGTAGCACTATTAGGAATTGCCAAAATTGGAAACACCTCTTAAATCCATCAGCTAATAAATATATAAGCAAAATGTGGTATAATCAAACAATTGAATATTATTCAGCCATGAAAAATAATGTGTTTTTATATGCATGACATGGAAGAACCTTTAAAACATGCTGTATGGTAGAAGGCATGTATAAAGGTCACACACCATATGATCACATTTATGTAAAATATCCATAATATGCATATTCATAGACATAGGAAGCAGATTAGTGTTTGCCAGGGCTTAGGGTAGAAGGGATGGGAAATGATGGCTTAAGGGGTCGAGGGGTTCCTCTCAAGATGATAAAAATCTTCTTAAACTTAGTATTGGTGGCCAGTGAATGGCATACTTTCAAATGAGTAAAATCATGAAGTTTATGTTATGTATATTTACCACAATAAAACATGTAACTTGTTAATTATAATTTCTACTATGTATTAGAGTTCTCTAGAGGAACAGAATCAATATTGTGTATATAAATAAACAAACAAACAAACACGTGAATTGCCCAGGCTGGCATGGAACTTGAAATCTTACCTCAGCTCCCAAGTAGCTGGGATTACGGGCATGTGCCACTGCACTGGGCTATAAGTTGCAAATAATCTAAATTTATATGGTAAGAAGAAATTCAGAGTAATTTTTTGGCAATATTCTCAAGGTCTAAGGAAGGATTAAACATATTTGTTTCTGTGAAAAAAAACATTTTATGAGAATATTTTGGTGCATCACAATGATGATAGAAACAAATTTGCTTCAGAGAAGGGTTGACCCATTGGTTAGCCATGACCCACAAAGCTTGCTGAACACTTGAAATGGCCTTAATGTGAACTGAAATGTGAAATGTGGAGAACTGGGATGGGAAACACACAATTGCCACTTTATAACTAGTGGGAATGGAAACAGCACTACTGGTTTAGGAGCATATTGGTTTTCTAGGGCTGCAGTAACAAAGTACCATAAACTACATGGCTTAAGCCACAGAAACGTATTGCTTTATTATTCTGGAGCCTAGAAGTCTGAGATCAAGGTGTTGGGGAAGGGAGGTTGGTTTCTTTTGAAGTTTATATAATATATATTTATATATGTTTATTAACATTTTATATACATAAATATATAAATTATATTATTAAAATATATATAAATGATGTATTGACTCATTTTTGAGGACCTGGGTGGGGTAAAAAAGTTTCCTTCTTGACGACTGGTTGAAGCCAAACCTAAACCACTTCCCTTATTTGGGCTCTCATACTCTCGGCCACTAAGCACCTGCTCTAATTGTCCCATGACCCTATACAAGACAACCAGGAATGGCCCCTATGCTTTGGAACCCATAAAATTATTCAAATTGACTGCTGCACAGGAAGCCCAGGAAAGCTAGCCAGCATCACCTGGTTTGCAATAACATGCTGATCCCACAACTCTAGCTGTCCCTGGTATGACCCTTGTGTGACCCTTGTGTGACCATGCGGCAACCCTCTCCTTTTGAAGTTGTCAGTAACGAGTTATTTTTACCAGAGCACTGTGTGGTGTCCCACAATCAAAAGACTCTTTGAACCATACAAAACAATGGGTGAGCAGAATAGTATGATGATGTTGGCTTTGGCATAACTTCTCGGAGGTCTGCTGTTGGCTTATTAATTGGTCTCAAAACCACCAGAAGAGCAGCTTGGGAAGGAACTGTTGTCTGTGGTGAGTTTTTGCTTTAGATTTGCCATCTGCTACTGTGTCCGCTGGTGGTTTCCACACCTCTCCTTACCCAAACCTCCTTTGCGTTGCAATATTAAAACAAGCAGTTTTAACTGGCTAAACTTGGTGGGCTAGTGACTAGGCTAGATGGGGGCTTCCCCTTAGGTTAGTAGGAGGGACAGGCCTTTTGAGTTACACTTTCCTGGGCCAGGTGTTTCAGTGTGTTTCCTCTCAGCCTGTGGTTGGCAGAGACCTATTCCAGAGGCCCTCACATTTTTCGCATTGGTGTTTCTTTATTATTATTTGGGGCAAGACTCTGGTTTGTTCCTGTGTTTGGGCATCTCCTACGGTGGAAAGTGGATTGGACTCCCCCACAGAAGAGAAATGTACCTGGGTCCCATCAGAATTGCTGAGGTGGGGTAGCAACGTATCTATCTCCCTTGCTGTGGCAGACCTGGCTACTCTTGCTGTGAACTTCATGCTTCCCTCAAGGGTAGTATTGGTCACACCTTTGGAGACCAGTTTCCCAGTGTTGAACCTAAAGGAGTTCTCTGGAACAAGAGAACAAATAGTTCATCCTTATACCCCCAACCCCACCCCAGTGCTTGCCAAAGATACCCATTGGTTAAGCAATGTATAATCCCCAGTTAGTGTGTTTGGGCCTTAATGGGTGCATGTTGGCATGCAAGCGGACTGACATGTGGGGCAAGGATTGTCAGTTAGGTTAGGCTGCTATGACAAAAATATCATAGACTAGGTGGCTGAAATAACAAATGTTTGTTTCTCACATTTCTCACAGGAGGCTGCAAAGTCCAAGATCAAGACACTGGAAGATCTGTTATCTGGTAAGAGCTTGCTTCCTGGCTTGCAGGAAAAGTTCTTATAGTCTTATATAGTGGGACATTTAATACATAAATTTTGGGGGAACACAAGCATTCAGTTTATAGCAGGAGCTTAATATGGTAAGGAGAGACATGTTTCCAGAGTCTTCATGTTTACTAAAGTCACATGATAAAGCTTCCTGGAACACTGCTTATCCCCTTCAGAGTTCCAAATATAACTAATTGTAGCCAAGGAACATATTTTACCTTTCAAATACACAAGGCTGAGCTCTTGGAAAAGGAATTCAGTAGAACTGTCATGTCCCTAAAGGGACCCAAACAGCCTTTTTAATGAGACATATGTTTTTCTCTTCATTTCCTTTTTTAAGTCCAATCTAGCAAATGTGTCCCTTAATGAGTCTTTATCTTGCTCCAGACCTTGATCTCTCATAATTCAAAGCCCCTTGGCCAATTCACACCTCACACCAATTTTTAAAAAGTTTCCCATCATTCTCATATGTGTTTAAAGGAAGATTTATTTCACCTTCTGGTATACAAGGACCAATTATATATGAAGGCCTTTAGTAAGGTCTGATACAAGACCCATTTAGGTCTGAATTTCTTCCCTCAATACCCTCCCTTGATATTCAGATCATAGGGAGAAGGTAATTCATCTGGACTTTCCTTCTGCTATCTGCCAGGAAATTCAAATTAGTTCTCCAGGGTCATTATTGCAGATAGTTTGTATTACCAAGATGAGATATAGTAATCTCCACACAGTCAATAAAAATTATATTTAGAGATAATAATAATAAAGTCCATACCATATTATAATCATAAAACCAAAACCATAGACAGCCTCCTTGGTGATAGGGCATTCTGGACAAAAAATGAATATCAGACAATGAAAACATTTCAAGTTGGCTGCATACCTTTTTGTTGATGGATGCTCTTGTTACTTTTTGTAGATTTGTGATCCCAAAACATTAATTATCCAAATAAGCCATGTTTCAACCAAACATGACAAGTTCTTAGGCCTGCATGCTATGGAGTGGGGCTAATGCAAACCTTGCAGCCCAGGGGTCTCATTGCCTTGTCTATCATCAACCAAATTGACAACAGAGACAAGAGCCTGTAGTAATTGGCTGAACCAGAGAGGCTGCTCTAGTCTTAAATTCCAATCTTAACCCATATCTTAGTTCAATCTTAGACATTTTAATTAGCAAACAACCTGGCACTCTATTAACAACATATACTCAAAGCTATATGATTTTTTTTTCAGATAGCCAAACTACTTTATAAAATAGTCCTATAAATAACTGATTAGAAATTCACAGGATAATCATTCTACTAAAGTAAAGCACTACTGTATTCTAATCAAAGATCAAATTCCAGAATTCTAGAATGGCTTTGCATCTTTGGTCCCAGTTGTGTGTATGGGGGTGGAGGTTGATGGCAGGGCTTGCTGACAAATAGTTACCAACTACTTATAGATCATGTCAAAGCTATATGATTTAAAACCTATTTGTAAGGTGGCTGGGGCTACAGCTCAGTGATACAGTGCATGATAGCATGTGTTAGGCCCTGGGTTCAATCCCTAGCACTATCCCCACACCAACAGAATTAAAAATAAAACTATTTGCAGCAAAACCTATATCATCAGTCCAAATCTTAAACTGTTGGGAGTTTTAGACTCGACCATCCTTAATTGAAACTTTAATTATGCCAGTCCATTCTGTGCTTTGGTACTTTATGGCAGTATCATGGATGCTTATATCACCTTTGTTAACTGTGTACCCACAAAGCTCCTTGACTTTTAAAGACATTTGCAAGTCAACCTTCCAGGTCCAACATTGTATTCAAATTTCATAAACTTCTCAACTTTGTATAAAAGCATACATTCACAAAATAGAGACCTATGTCAACCAGAGTGGGTATCCACTTGAAAATAATAGCCCTGTTCACATTGTAGATGACATTGCTCTATCCTACAACTTTGGCATTTGAGATGACTTCTTCTCCAGGAGGGCTTCACCCAGGACACAGAGACCATTGTCCTATGTGTTTTTCTTTTAAGTCACTGACAAATTGGACACAGAATATCTTAATGCCTTTTGTGCTACTACAGCAGAATACCAGAGATTGAGCAATTTATAAAGAAAATAAACTTTATGGTTCTAGGGACTGGAAACTCCAAGATTGAGGGGTAGCTTTTAGTGAGGTCCTCTTGCTACATCATCCTGAGGTGGAAAGGCAAATAGAGGGCAAGAGAGAGAATGAGATTAAATGTACAGCTTTATACACTTTATACTTAGAATTGCTCCATCCATAAGGGTAGATCCTTCATGACCAAAATGCCTCCTCTTGTGTTTCACTTCACAATATTGTATCTGCGATTAAGTTGCAACACATGCTTTTTGGATGGTACATTCAAACCATAGTACAGAATATTTATTTCTCTCCTTTCTGTGATAATGGGAATTTATTACCTTACCTGAATTTTCCATTTGGTTGGCCCATGGTCCTGTTATACTACTTACTTTCTGCCAAAACATACATCCTTATATTCCCTATACTTGGTGTGATTATAAAAATTAGTGGAGATTATTGCTTTCCTGTTGGTGCCTCACACAGGATCACCTCTAGATGTGTTAGGCTGAGGACTTCTCACTCTTCAACAATTTCTTCTACTCCCCTCTCCTGTTTGTCAACACAATCTCCTGCCCTGCATCTCTGATCATGACCACAACAACTACCTCTTTACCTTGACTACAAACACCATTAATTTTTATACCTACCCTACTTAATTATATAGATCATACTCTCCACTGTATAACACATGCTTTTAATATACTTTAACTCAACCAAGATAATGTTAGAGATCCTGGAAGTCCAAATAAGTTTTCTCTTCTTCTTCCTCTTCCTCTTTCTTCTCCTTCTCCTCCTCCTCCTCCTCTTCTTTTGCTTCTGCTTCTTCTTTTCTTCTTCTTTTTAGTCTGGGGATTAAACCCAGGAGCACTCAACTCAACCACTGAGCCATATCCCCATCCCTTTTTTATATTTTATTTAGAGACAGGGTCTCAATAAGTTGCTCAGGGCCTAAGTTGCTGAGCCTGGCTTTGAACTCGTGATCCTCCTGCTTCAGCCTCCTGAGCTGCTTGGATTACAGGGGTGCGCCACCATGCCTGGCTCAGATTAGTTTTCTTGACTAGTGTCATCTAATAGGAAATTTACATATAGATTATCCTGCCTAGCTGGATTATCCTTTGTATACTCCTACTTGTTTCCCTCCTTTTTACTGTCATAACAAAATGTTTTCTATACTCTCTAGGGCAATGTGTGTACTACTTGTTAAAAATTTCTGCAATTTAGGCCACTGAGATACCCCAAATAATCATGCTTAAAATAGATGTGAACATAAATAGGTCAATTTCAATATAAGAATTAAAAAATGTTTAGAAATGTTGTCTAGGCTCAATACTGATTGATTGATTGAGTTTAAACTTTCTTCACATTTTTGATTGCTGCATTATAATTATACATAAGGATAAGATTCATTATTACTTATTTGTACATGCACATGATATAATAATATAATTTGGCCAATATCATTCTCCAGTATTTCCCCTTTCTTTCCCCTCATACCTCCCACTGATCCCTGTCCTCTATTTTACTCATCTCCCTTCCATTTTCATGAGACACTCTGCCTTTTTTTTTTCTTCTCTAGCTTCCACATATGAGAGAAAATGTATGATCCTTGACTTTCTGAGTTGGGCTTACTTCCCTTAACATAATGTTCTCATGTTTCATTTATTTTTTTCTGCAAATTACATAATTTCATTCTTCTTTATGACTGAGTAAAATTCAATTGTGTCCAACTATCACATTTTCTATGTCCATTCATTTGTTGATGGACACCAAGGCTGGTTCCATGGTTTGGCTATTGTGAATCGTGCTGCTGTAAACATGGATATGCATGTATTGCTACAGAATGCTGACTTTAGGATAAATACCCAGGAGTGGTATAGATGGATTATATGGTGGTTCCATGCCTACTCTTTTGAGGAGCCTCTATATTGATTTCCATAGGGATTGTTTTAATTTATTATCCTACCAATAGTATAGAAGTGCTACTTTTTTTCAGTATCATCTCCAGCCTTTATTATCATTTGTATTTTTGATGACTGTCATTCTGATTGGACTGAGATGAAATCACAGTGTAGTTTTGGCTTGAATTTCCATAATTGCTAAAAATGTGTAACATTTTTTTCATATATTTGTTGGTCATTTGTATTTCTCTTTTTGTAAAGTGTCTGTTCATTTCATTTGCCCATTTATAGTATTTTTTGGTGGTAAGGGTTTTGGGTTCTTTATTCTGGATATTAATTCTTTGTCAGAAGAGTAACTAGCAAAGATTTCCTCAAATTCTTTAGGGGTTTTTTTTGTTCACTTTCTTGATTGTTTTGTTTGTTGTGCTGATTTAGCTTTTTAATTTGATGCCATCCCATTCATTAATACTTTGTCTTATATTCTGAGTTTAAGGAGTCCTGTTGAGAAAGACAGTGACTCTGCCTGATGTTGGAGTATTTAACCCTGTTTTTCTTCTAGGAGTTGCATAGAATTTGGTCTAATTCCTAAGTCTTTGATCCACTTTGATTTGACTTTTATGTAGGGTGGGAAATAGGGATCTAGTCTCATTCTTCTACATAAGGATAAATAGTTTTCCCAGAATCATTTATTAAAAAGGCTGTATCCAATGTCTGGTTTTGGCACCTTTGTCAAGGATCAGATGACTATGTCTGTGTGGGTTTGTCTCTGTGTCTTCTATTCTATTCCATTGATCTGTGTGTCTGTTTTTATGGCATTACCATGCAATGATTTGTTACTATAGCTCTAGTTAGGTAATGTCAAGTAATGTGATGCCTCCAGCATTACTTTTCTGGTGAGAATTGCTTTGCCTATTTTGGATCTTTTATTCTTGGAAGTGAATTTTTGGACTTTTTTTTTTTTTCTAGATCTGTGAAGGATGTCATTGGTATTTTGATGGGGATTGAATTGAATCAATAGATTGCTTTTAATAATATATCCATTTTAACAACAGTAATTTTGCCTGTCCTTGAACATGGGAGATCTTTCCATCTTCTTGTGTCTTCTTTAATTTATTTCTTCAGTTTCTATAGTTTTCATTGTAGAGGTTTTTCATTTCCTTAAAAGTGTAAACTTCTTGGTTAAATTTATTCCTAGGTATTTTTTTTTTGAGACTATTATGAATGGAATTATTTTCTTGATTTTTTTTCTTAGTAGATTAATTGTTTATACGTAGGAATGCTATTGATTTTTGTATTTTGATTTGTAACCTACCATGTTGCTGAATTTGTTTATTAGCTGTAGTAGTCTTTTGGTGGAACTTTTTGGATCTTCTAAGAATAGGATAGTATCATTGGCAAACAGTGATAATTTGACTTCTTCCTTTCTTATTTTTAGTCCTTTTATTTCCTTCTCTTGTCTAATTGCTCTGGCTAGAGTTTCAAGAGCTATATTGAATAGGAGTATTGAGAATGTACATCCTTATCTTGTTCCTGATTTTAAAGTAAATGCTTTTAGTTTTTTATTATTCACTGTAGGTTAAAATTGGGTTTGTCTTGTATAGACTTTTTGATGTTGAGGTAAGTTCCTTCTATTTTTAGGTTCTTCAGTGTTTTTATCCCAAATTTGGGCTGAATTTCGTCAAAGGCTTTCTCTATTGAGATCCCTATGTGATTTTTGTCCTTAGTTCTATTTAAGTGGTGAATAACATTTATTGATTTGTGTATGCCAAACTATTCCTTGCAACCTGGAATAAAATCAACTTGGTCATGATGTACAATCTTCTTAATATTGTTTTGAAAATGATTCTGTAATATTTTGTGAAGAATTTTTGCATCTAAGTTCATAATGGATATTAGCGTATGGTTTTCTTGATGTTTATTTATATGGTTTTGGTATGAAAGTGATATTGGCTTCATAGAATTAATTTGAAAGTATTAAGTCCCTTTCTCTTTCATGCAATAATTTTAGGAGCATTGGCATTAGTTCTTTAAAGGCCTGGTAGAATTCAGTTGAAAATCCATCTGATCTTGGACTTTTTGTTGTTGTTGTTGGAAGACTTTTTATTACTGCTTTTATTTCATGGTTAGTTATTGGTCTTTAAGTTTCCTATGTCCTCTTGATTCAATGTTGGCAGGTCATATGTGTCTAGAAAAGTATTAATTTTTTAGGTTCTCTAATTTATTAGAATATAGATTTTCAAAACACTTCCTAGTGATCCTCTGGATTCCTGTGATATCTGTGGTGATTTCTACCTTTTAAAAATCTCTAATTTTATTAATTTAGGTCTTCTCTCTTTATTTTAGTTAATTTAGCTAAGGGTTTATCAATCTTGGTTATTTATTCAAAGGATCAATTATTTATTTCATTGATCTTTTTGTATTTTTTAATTCTCTATTTCATTGATTTTGACTCTGATATTATTTCTCTTTTTATACTCATTTAAAAATTTTTCTACTCATTTATTCTTGTTTTTCAAGGGCCTTGAGATGCACCATTATTTATTTATTTAGGATTTTTTGATTTTCTTACGTAGGCACTCCGAACTGTAACTTTTCCTCTTAGAAGTGTTTTCATAATGTCCCAGCAGGTTTGGTATGTTGTGTCTCTATTCTTCTTTGATTCTAAGAATTTTTAAATTTCTTCCCTGATTTATTCTACCACAATTTATCATTCAAAAGTGTATTGTTAAATTTCCATGTGTTTATAAACTTTCTGCAGGTTTCTTTTTTTGGTGTTGATTTATAATTTCATTCCATTATGAGCAGATAGGATGCAAGAAATTGTGTGTGTGTGTGTGTGTGTGTGTATTTGTATTTGCTGAGTTGCTTTGTGCCCTAAAATATGGTCTGTTTTGGAGAAGTTTCTATGACCAGTTGATAAGAAAGTGAATTTGGCTGTTGTTGGAGGAAATGTTCTATACATGCCTGTTAAGTCCATTTAATTTATAATAATTCTTTAGATCTGAAAAATCTTTACTGAGTTTATGTCTGGATGACCTATCTATTGGTGTGAGAGGTATTTTATATAATTAGGTAAATCAACATTTGGGTCACAAATATTTACTGAGGTTAAATCTGGTTGAATTCTTCCCTTTACCATTATAAAGTGATTTTCTGTGCCTCTTCTGATTAATTTTAGTTTGAAGTCTACTTTGTTGGATATGAGAGTAGCTCCCCTTGCTTTGGGGACAGCTCTATTTGCCTGAT
Organism: Geosciurus inauris; assembly: GCA_004024805.1. NCBI lineage: Eukaryota > Metazoa > Chordata > Mammalia > Rodentia > Sciuridae > Geosciurus > Geosciurus inauris. Next base: position 47,354 of record PVHX01013326.1, read on the forward strand.
ATATCCATTTTAGCCTTTCACTTTCAGCCTGTGGTTGTCTTTGCTTGTAAGACAAGTCTCTTGCAAAGAACATATAATTGAGTCTTGTTTTGTAATCCACTCTGCCAGCCTATGTCTTTTAATTGGAGAGTTGAGACCATTTAATTCCATGTTATTTTAGAGAGATGCACATTAATTTCTGCCATTTTGATTTACTTCTAATGTTCAAATTTGCTCCTGTTTTTTATTTGCTTAGTGTTTTAGTCGGCTATTTTGCTGCTGTGACTAAAGGACCCAGTCAGGACAATTATAGAGGAGGAAAAGTTTATTTGAGGTCTCATGGTTTCAGAGGTCTTAGTCCATAGAAGGCTGGCTACATTCCTTGGGGCTTGAGGTGAGGCAGAGCATCATGGCAGAAGAATGTGGCAGAGGGAAGCAGCTCACATCATCAGGAAGCAGAGAAAGAGAGATTTCCACTTGACAGATACAAATATATACCCCCAAATCACACCCCAATTCCTGCAGCCACACCCTACCACTTCAGTTACCATTCAGTTAATTCCTATCAGGGGATTAAATCACTGATTAGGTTAAGGCTATAACCCAATCATTTCTCCTCCAAACCTTCTTGCATTGTCTCACGTATGAACTTCTCGGGGATACCACATCTAAACCATAACACTTAGCTACTTTTCAAAGGAGATTTGTCCATTTACAAACTCTGGGGTTTGTTTTTGATTTCTTCTCTGTGTAGTGTTTCTTAAGTATTTTCTGTGGTGCCAGTTTAGTAGTCATAAATTCTTTTAGTTTCTGCTAACTTGGAAGATTTTTATTTCTCTTTGATTTTGAAGGACAGCTTTGTTCAAGATAGCAATCTTGATTGAAATTTATTTTGGTGGTGAGAAGCTTGGAACACATCATTCCAAGTCTTCTTGGATTTTAAAGTTTATGCTGAAAAATCAGAAGTATTTCTGATTGACTTGACTCTAAAACTGATCTGACATTTTTTCTCTTGAGATTTTAAAATTCTATCCTTGTACTGTATGTTAAGCATTTTAATTACAATATGTTATGGGAAGTTCTTTTTTGATCTTGTTTATGTGGGATTCTAAATGGTTTATGTATCTGAATGTCCTTCTCATTCTTCAGGTTTCAGAATTTTCTGTTATTATTTCCCTGAAGATGTTATCCATGCCATTAGCCTGCATCTCACAACCCTTTTTGAGTCTAATGATTCTTAAATTTGGTCTCTTAATGTTGTCCCAGAGTTCTTGTAGATTCTGGTCATGGGTAATTATTTTCTTTTCTTTGATACTGTCTGAATGTCAAGGTTGGCCATTTTGTATTCCATCTGTGAGATTCTGTATTCAGCATGGTCTGCTCTATTAGAGACTTTTGAACATTTCATTTGATTTATTGTGTCTTTCGTTCCCAAGGTTTTTGTTTGGGTTTTTCAATATGTCTATGTTCTTATTGAATTTTTCATTTATATCCTGTACTGACTTCCTTAATTCATTTCTTAAATTTTTTGTGTTCTCTTGGAATTCATGATCATTTTAATGATCAGGTTATTTATTTGATCTTTCAGTTACTGTAATATCTTTGGAACCAGTTGCTGGTGAATTAAGAACTTAAGGAGGTGTCATGTTACCTTGTTTTTCATATTTTTTTTATTCCTGTGTTGGGTTTTATGCATCTGTTGGGATGGGTTTCTCTTCCATTCTTATGTGTGGCCCATTTTAGGGCACATTCTTGTCTTGCCAAAGTGTTCTGGGATGTCAGGTTTTTGTAATGTTTTTCAATGTATTTCCAAATGAGTTTTGTAGTATAGTTTCCATGATAGTTGTTTGGTGATAAGTGTATTTTGTTAGAATACATATTGTTTCGGGGTTGAGGATTTCACTTTCCCTGTCTCTAAAGAGTGGTGTTCTTCTTGTAGATTTGGCAATTATGTTTTATACAGCAGTGTTATGTGGAGTATATTTTCTGTGATTGTTGAACTATGTAAAGAATATTACATGTGTGAATTTATAAAACAAGGAAAACGAATCAATGATGTGGGATTGGGTATGTAGCTTAGTGGCAGGGCACTTGTCTAGCATCTGTGAGACTCTGGATTCAATTTCTAGAACCATAAAAAAAATTAATGGTAAGCTGGGTGCAGTGGCACATGCATATAATCCCAGCACTCGGGGAGGCTGAGACAGTAGGATTGTGAGTTCAAAGCCAGCCTCAGCAATTGCAAGGCACTAAGCAACTCAGTGAGACCCTGTCTCTATAAAAAAACAAAATAGGACTGGGGATGTGGCTAAGTGGTCCAGTACTCCTGAGTTCAATCCCTGGTACCAAAATAAAACAAAACAAAAAATTAATGGTGATATAAATCAGTGGTATTGACCTCTGGAGAAAGAATAATGAATCAAATAAGTTATACTATGTGTAGGTATGATATGTCAAAATATACTCTACAGTCATGTATATCTAAAATGAACAAATAAAGACTTAAAAAAAAAGAATAGTGAGAAAGCATAAAGGAAATTTTGTATAATGAAAATGAGTGCTACCTTGGTTTTGGAAATGTTTATATGAGTGTCTATTAAAGTACAAGTTCATCAAGGTGTACCCTCTCTGTGCATTTTATCATATATAATTTATACTTTTAATAATGTTACTTTTAAAATGAAATTTGATTAATTGTACTATGTGCATATACAAATATAAAGAATCTCACTCTTTGTATAATTATAATGAATCACTAAAAATAAATTGCTATGTAATTTATTTATTTTTTAAAATTTATATATTTATTCTAATTAGGTATAGATGACAACAGAATGTATTTTGATTCATTGTACACTATTGTCGCCCGCCGGCAGGAGACAATAATCACGCCGTTATTCTCAGAAAGCAATCTTTATTTTTGTTGAGCGCTCTTCTTGCCTTCCTTGGCTCTCTTTTGTTCTCTCTTGTTCTCCCCTTGTTCTCCCCCCAGCCTCCTTCTCTCTACTTTTCATACAGCAGGAAGTATTACAGAGCAGAGTTACAACCAATCAGAAGGAATAGCGTTATCAAGCACGAGGGGAATGCATGAGCAGAATATAGGCGTGTATCAGAGCAGGCATTGCACACGAGCCAAGCATGCACAGTGACGTTACCACCAGCCAATGCTATGCACTTCCTTAAGTTGTCCACCTGTTTACTGCAAGTTTCTGGCATATAGCCAGGTCGCCATCTTGAAAGGGAGGGCCAGCTCCCGGGCCCAGAGAGCCTGCCCCCAACAGTACACAAATGCAGCACAACTTTTTATTTCTCTGATTATACATGTGTAGCATTACATCATATGTGCAGTCATACATGTACCTAAGGTAATGATGTCCATCTCATTTCACCATCGTTTCTGCCCCCATGTACCCTCCCTGTAATTTATTTTTAATAAATAAATTAATAATTAGTTTTTTTCAAATTAGTGTTTTATGGATGTATATGATGGTGAGATTCACTGTGGTATATTCATATATGTACATAGGAATGTTAGGTCAGATTCATTTCACTAACTTTCCCTGTCCCATAAATCACTATGTAATTTATTTTGTTACTTTAGTGCTATGGGAGAATCAATGATTCTTGGCTTTTTTCCTTTATCACTCAGCAAAACTCACTGTATTTCCATTCTATGACTAACCAGCTAAAATCATACGGAAAGGAAATGAAGATAAAGATAAGCAAAATGATATGGAGAAATGACATCCTGCTTAACTGAGAGTAAACAGAAGTGACCAGGAGGGAGACACTCAATGAGCCCAGTGATTGATTCACAGTGGATTTGTGTTTCAGTAGAACACTACTTCAAATGCATACTTTAGGGAGCACTTTGGCTTTGAGGTTACTGATATCCATCATTATCATGGTATGCGGTAAGTGTGACATTCTGACATTTATAGAAGAAAATAAAACTATCTTTAAATAGTGACAGGGATTCTCTTGATTCACTTGTAAGATGCATTTTAAATCATCCTGTAGCAGTGATAAATATGTGCACTATCTAGCACACTTCTCCCGATGTATCTTATTTCAATCATGCATTAACTGTGGTCACCACAATAGACCACTGGAACTGTGGTCACTATAATAGACCACTAGAACTTATTCCCCCAGTCTAATTAAAACTGTGTACCCTTGGACCAACACCTTCCCTTTTCCTATTCCTCCCACAAACTTCCAGTGTCTGGTAACCACATTTTTACTCTTTTTTCGAGATCTACTTTTTTAGATTCTACATAAAAGTGAGATCATATAGTTTTCATTTTCCAGTGTTTGACTTATTTCCCTTAGCATAATAATTTCACTTACTACTTTCATTCCTGTTGTCATGAATGACAAAATGTCCTTCTTTTTTAAAAGTTATATAGTATTCCAGTGTGTGTGTGTGTGTGTGGGGGGGGCATAAATAAAGTGGAAGATATATATGTATACATACTTTTTTTATCCATTCACCCAGTGATGAACATTTAAGTACTTACATATCTTGGCTATTTTGAATAATGCTGAAATGAACAGAATAGTTCAGATATCTCTCAACATATATATTTCAGATCTTTTGGATATATGGCTAGTAGATTGTTAGATGATGTGAAGGGAGGAGGAATGGAATAAGAAAAGAACAGTAAAATGAATCTGACCTAATTTTCCTGTGTACCTGTATGAATATACCACTGTGAATCTCAACATCATATATATCTACAAGACACTAATTTAAAAACTATTAAAAACGAATATGTATGCCTTAGTTGTTGAAAATAGTGTAGAGATGTCAATTATACCCAGTTGGTTGATGGGGTTGTTGAGTTCAGATATGTCCTTCTTGATTTTATGCCTGTTGGTTCTGTCCATTTTGATTTCTCTTTAAAGTTATATCAGTTTTAGCCTCACGCGTTTTGACACTCCGTTGTTAGGTATATATGCATTAAGAATTATTAAGTCTTTTTGGAGAATTGATCAGTTTATCCTTAGACAATGCCTGTCTTTAACTCTGATAGTTTTCCTTGTTCTAAAATCTTTTCTGACCAAATTAATATAACTATTCAACTTTCTTTTAGAATTATCATAGTAATATTTGTTTTCCCTTTTAAATTTAAACTATATTGGTCCTTATATTTAAGTAAATTTCATATAGATGCAATACAGTTGGGTCTTGATTTTTGATCTATAGGAAAAATTTCTCTTAATTGGTGCATTTCGATCATTGATATCCAAACTGATCTGATGTATTTGGGTTAACATCTGCTGTAGTTTCTATTATTTTCCTTTTGTTGCCCTCTTTTCTATTTTGTTTTCCACTGTCTGCATTTTATGGTTTTAGTGGAACATTTTTAATAATTCTGTTTTGTCTCCTTTCTTAGTGTACCAAATATGCTTATGTTTTTGCTTTGTGTAGTTGCCCTAGAATTTGCAATATGCATTTACAACTAACCGGAATATACTTTCATAAAACAGTATTTTGCTTCATGGTTAATATGAGTACCACATAATAGCAAAATAATTTGAATTTCCCACTCCTGTACCCTGTATTTTTTTAAACACAATAAAGCAAGTTTTCAGTAATCATACTTGAAAGTGTTTAGGACTATTTTGAGGAGAAAAAATTCCATATCACCCAAGGGTCTTAGGAACCATGGAATTTGAAAATTGAAGGAGGTAAAGAAATCTATTTTTGTACCTCCTTCTGATTTTGTACCCCCCCCCCTTTTTTAAGTTAGGAAAAATAGGGAGAGAAGAGAGATAAATGAATTCTTCCCAATTCTGATCCTAAATTCCTTGAGAAAAGGCTCTGCCTTTTCCATCTAGGTGAGCTTCCCATCACTGGACCATACAAGTTTAATTAGGAGGTGACATATATAGTTAGATGCTCATACAATACCAATCCTCCTAGTTGGAGAAGGAGTTGGGGGTGAAAGAAGGGAGATAGGGTTACCTTGTATAAAATGGTTGACAAAATGTCGTGTCTCATAGTAGGAAATCATTGATTAATATCTTTGGAATATAATTTTCAACATATTAACATACTTTTATTACTAGATGACATTTCTGTTTTGTAATAATTGTATAATTTTAGTGATGGCTAACCAATTGTCTCTCATGCTGAATGAGACTGTGGAGAAATAGTGCCTTCCACTCTATTTGAGCATATAAAATTGATTTCATTTACTCTTCTCTAAATATTCTCTAGATTCAAGTAGTTCATGCTTGGATGGAAAGCAGATGACATTACCCACTTTGGAAGGTAATATGCTTCCTTATCTAGGGCCAGCACTGAGAGGATGGAGATTTGAACTTTGTTAGAAACAGTGGCTGATGGCCTGGCTGCAGGCTAGCCCTATTACTAACTTTTGAATATGGTGATCTGAGTGTTGTGGTTGATGTGCCCCAAATGACCCTACCACTACTTACTTCCTAAACAAGGCACAACTTACTTGTTGCTACACCTCTGTCCAGTTGGAGTGGTGGAAAGAACATGGGTTTAACTTCCTGTCAGGACTGAGTTTAAGTCCTATCTCTTTATCTAGTTATGTGATGTTTATTTGAACATGAAATGTAAGGGCTTGAGTACCCAGAAGAGAGAGTGACACTAAAACAGGAAAGGACTGATATTAATTGTAGAGTTTAGTGAAAGAAAGATCCATTCACATAAATGATTTGCTCCCGGATAGCTGCTTCTGCCCATTTTAAAGTGATGATGCCACTGACCTCACCTCTGTTACAGATGAGTTGTGGCAGGTGTCTTGGCTGAGGAATCACCGCTCAGCAAACCACTCTCAGTCATGGACATCTTATGCTGCTTTGTAGGAAACATGAGATTCTGTGTTAGAAGATGATTGTAGGTCACAGGGCTCAAGTTTTGCTTTAAAAGATGGACACAAAGGGTCAACTTTTATATTTAATTCTGAGAACTGGATTGAACATACTGTGAAAAAAAAACTAGGTCATAGTTCATCTATCTGTGGGCATATGTTGGTCTAAACAAGAAGGAAGAAAAAAGTATCTAGAGTCTATGATAGTATCACATCTTTGCAATAAAATCCTTTTTATGAAAAATTTTCAAAGAAGAACAAATTTTGTTTTTTTGTTTCTTAATTTACATAGCACACTTCTTTCTCACCTGATGTACATATTTGTAGACATCTCTTATCACTAGGTATCATCATTTTTCTTATGTAATCACTAATCTGATGAAATATCAGATTATACTAAAATCTGTTGATTTCACTGAGTTTGTTTATTGTCTAAAAATATAAAATGTTTCCAACTAGTTCAACCTGAATTCCATCTGAGTTACTTTTAATGAAAGTATTATATACTTTCCACATTCATATTTATCTTAAATGTCATCAAGAGGGACAGGTATTCAATTTTGATGCAACCAATTTTTTTGGCACTCATCAAAATTCAAGGGGAGACAACCACATAACTAATATTCTATTTTCTTTTCTTTCCTGAGGAGCATGTATTTTGTGATTAATCCAACACTACTCACCACCAAAACATTAGATTTAGGACACTGCTTTTGTCATTTTATCTAGAACTCTCTTTTTTCAGTCTGTTTACAGATATCAAAACTTTGATTTAATTCCAACATACCTCTAATGCATGTTCTTTCCATGGTAATGGATAATACTTGATGAAATTGGTTAACATTTGGATTTGGTTGAATACATTATATATGTTATTTTGTGAACGTTAACTTATTTTGTAAGTGTGGAATAAGACCATCAGGAAAGCAAGGTTCTAGTACAACTTTATGTAATCTGTGAACAAATTGAAAACACAAAATTGTTTATCAAGGTTTTCTTTTCTCGTTTTCCCTGTGTGTGTCCAGTTAACACTTCACT
>PVHX01013327.1:0-55153 GCA_004024805.1 Geosciurus inauris
ATTTCCTCCTGAGGGAGGGGTGCAGGAGGGCAATCCAGGGGGAGGGAGAGGAGGTGGTTGTACACACACAGGTGTGGGTTTTTAGTGCTTTGTGATTGAGTGTGGTTACCATGGTGTGAGGTCCTCATTCTGAGATATTCCAAGGTACTTAAGGCAGAGCACTGCGGGGTTTTATTTAACAGCATTATATTTCAAGGTGGGTCATCTGGATGACCCTCAGGACCCCCTCTGATATTCTGGTTGCTGTGTTCCAATCGTCAGAGCACAGTTTGGGTGGCCAAGGTCTCATGGTCCATGAGGGCTGGGGTTGGCTTGGAACCCAGGTCACTATGACTTTAAATGCATTTCTTCCATGTGGCCACAATCTTCTGAAAGGTGCAGAGTGGCCTATGAGATGGAAGGGGAGAAATCCAAGCTGATAGCAGGGAATCTCAGCTCCCTGGTGCCTCTGTCCACACCATGCTGACCTGATCTCAAACTCAGGTCCTCTGCAGGTCCTTCTACAAAGCATAGCCCTGCGCACCTCCCAGCCCTACCTGCCTGCATTCCATATGCGGGCAGGGGTGCGTCTCGCGTTGCCCTCTGCCCCGACGCTGACTCAGTCCTCCCCTCGCACACTTCCCTGTGAATCTAATCCATACCCCTGATGTGGAGACCAATGAACAGAAAGCAAGCAAAGCCCTCCCCTCACTCGGGTGCTGTGAGAGCAGACTCCAAGACGGGAGAAGATCTATCTAGGAATTTCCTACCTCAGAAGAACTCTGGTGCCATCCCTTCTTAGGGTAAAATGTTCTCTGCCTCCTATCAAAATAGACACCAAATGAGAGCAATGTGAAATGTTTGGTGGGCCAGAGCACAGCCACTGTCAGGGTGTCTGCCCTCCCCCTGCATCAGACCCTATTGCTCCTCCGACAGATCACCATGAGCTCACGGACTTGGAACAGCACAGGCTGGTGATCCCATGGTCCTGGAGCTCAGAATTCTCAGTGAGCTGCAATCCAGGAAGGTTGGGTTCCTTCTGGGGCTCCTGAGGAGAGAATCCAGTGCCAGAGGTTCCAGCTCCTAGGTCCTCCCACGTCCCTGCTCCTGGCCCCTTCCTCCATCTCTCCACACCCCTCACCGTTGCCACATCCCCTCTGACTGTGACCCTCCTTCCTCCTCATTCTAAGGACCCTTGTGATTACATTGGTCTCCTGCAGAATATTCAGGAAAATCTCCGGATTCTGAATCCTTAACTTAATCACATCTCCCAAGTTCCTTTTTTTTTTCTTGCAAGGGAACATTCATAGGATCTGAGGATTAGAATGTGGATTTTTATTGATTTTTCTGCAGAATGTCTTATTGGAGGCAATCCCATGACATTTACAAATCATGAAAGGAGAATCCATCATTCATTGTCTCCTGCAAGTTAGGCATGCAAGAGAAGAGGAGAATCACCTGGCGAGTACTGCAGTCCACAGACGGCTTCAGAACCCAACCTCAGGCCTTCTGCACAGCTCTGAGGATGCCACAGTTGGGCTCTCTTTAATTTCAGTGGAATATTCCCTCTAGATTCTGGAAAGGTACCTCAGGTCCCATTTCTGATTTCAGCTTCTCTGACTGCCAGGTGCCCAGGACAATTAGAGTTTTAGTGCCCTAAATATAAACAGATTAGACTGCTGTTTTCTCCACCTAGACAATTCCTACTGTGGACACCACTAGGGACTTGTGTTTTGATGTATAAATCCAATGAAAACCATAAGGAAATTGTTCAGGTGTAACAAATGTTTTCACTGATGTCAAGAGAGCATAGTCATGTGTGTTCCCTTTGGGTTGAGGAGGAGAATAGAGAGTGCAGATGCAGAGAACCCCCCTTGGCTCTTTCTACCCAAATCTCTCAGTGCCCTTCAGAGCCTTGGGTAGAGGCAGCAGGAGGAGCAGCTGGGGCAGCCCCGCCTCACACTTCCGTTTCCCCGTGGAGGTTGATGTCATGTCCTATATCACTGTGGGAGGGAGCTCATCATGCTGTAGACAGTAATAAGTGGCAATGTCCTCAGGCTCCAGGCTGCTGATGGTGAGAGTGAAATCTGTCCCTGATCCACTGCCACTGAACCTCGAGGGGACCCCAGATTGCAAACTGGTTGCAGCATACATGAGGAGCTGAGGAGCTTGCCCTGGTTTCTGCTGACCAGGATACCCAACTGTAAACATCTTCACTTGCCCGACAAGTGATGGTGACCCTCCTTGAGATTTAGTCGAGGAGGATGGAGACTGGGTCATCTGGATGTCGCCTCTGGCATCTTGATATTGGAAGAATAAAAACAAATATTTACAGTGCTAATCATGTTTTAAGAGAACTTCGCTGTAGATCCAGACTGGGCACACTGTGCTGAGAAAATCCCCGGTGTTGTCCCTCCTTATCTGGGAGCCGGAGCAGCAGGAGCCCCAGGAGCTGAGCGGGGACCCTCATGTCCATGCTGTGTCCTGACAGGGACTGACCCCTGCACAGGGTGTGAGCAGCCTCTTAAGAAGTCCTCAGGGCAGTGGGCTGTGCTGTGGGCACATGCAAATCAGCAGGGCTGGGCAGGGTTGGGTACAGTTGGGCACAGCTGCAGAGCTGGCTCTTCTCAATAAATTCACTCTAACCCAGTGTCCTCAGTGTCCCAGTCAGAAGAGGGCAGCACAAAATTGCCTGCAGAAAACCTGCTGCGCTTGGGGGCAAACATCAGCATCAGTCTGTGTCTGTAGGTGGCATGTTATTTTGCTCTCCCGCAGGCTCAGTACATCCTTTCTCTGCCTCCTTTTCATGCATGACACTGGCTGTCTTGTTCCATCCGATCCTAGAAAGTGGAGGAAATTTTCAAGCTCCTTTCCTTTAGTACCTATGTGGCTTGAGTGGCTTCCTGCTTGCTTTGATGCTCTGATGCTCCTGCTGTGAAGTAGAGAAGTAACAGGAAACATGGTAAATGATGATCTACAAAGAGGGTGATATTCAAGATCACTCACCTGTCACGTGCAGCTCTGTAGCCCCTCTCCCTCCATTAATAGAAGTTCCCTCTGGCTACTTTCACCAAGGCCATTCAAGGTGAGAGATTTGTTTTGCTGCCCTCTGAGGAGTGCCAGCTGGTCCTGGCTGTGCTGCTGCTGATCCAGATCCGTGCCCAGTGTTCCCTGTGTGCCTCAGCTTCCTCTGTCCCACCCTTCCCAAGGCCTTGCTCTGAGCGTGGACGTCCTCCACACCCAGTGCTCACTGATGTCTAGAGTCCACCTCTTCCCTTGATCTGCATAATCTGCCATCAGCATGTCTCTCCCAGCTCCTAAGAGAACCCTGGTTTTGGTGGCTGTGATTTGTACAGTGGGGCTCAGCAGGCTGAAGAGAGAAGAGGCAGGTTGGAGAGTGAGGGAGGAAGGCCTGCCTGGGAGTGGAGCAAGAGAGGCGTGCAGGGGGCCCACAGGGAGGGCGTGCACATCCTCCTTGCTCATGTGTTGAGGGCCTGGTCCCCAGTGCAGCAGCATTCAGAGGTGGGCTTTGGGGAGTGGACACTGGGGCTCTGACTTCAGACGTGGGTTAACCCCTCTGTAGGAACGTGGGCTCCTAGGAGATGCTGAAGTTTGTGGCTGTGGAGCCAATATGTGGAGGAAGCAGATCCCTGTGGAGAACGCTGGGAGGGTGCTTCTTTCCCTGGCCCTTTCCGCTGTCGCTCTCTCTTCTCTCCCTCTGTCTTCCTCTCCCTCCCTCTCTGCTTCCTGGCTGCCATGAGCTGAGCAGCTCTCTTCCAGCATGGCCTGGTGGCGCGGTGTTCTGCCTCACTTCAGCCACATTCTTTATATCCTTAGTTTCAAGATGGTCCAGGTTCATCTTACATTTTCTTATTCCAGAATCAGAAATGGGCTTTTCTTCAAAGATTAATGGTTTTTATTTATTTGTTTGTTTGTTTATTTATTTTTATCAGATACCTGTCACAGAAAGACAAAAGTAAAAATAAAATAAAAAAGGTCAACTAACACAGAACTTGTGGTGGTAAATTAGAAATTGGAGACACCTAGGGAAAGACTATCAGTCGCACAGGAAAATAGCCACATGTCAACCATAAGAGAGGCCTCTGAGAAGGACATACTGCTGCCCCGTGGTCTCTCTGAAAGCTGACGTCTGTGTCCTATAGCTCATCTCTGAGATTGGGTGGGAATGAGTATCCCCTACTCCCAGCAGTCTGCAAAGATTAGGTAAGAGCCCTGGATGAAGGAAAGAGCTGCTTTGCACAAGAGAGCACCGATGCTCACTCTGCCATCGTCCAGCAGAGCTGTCAGTTCAGGACTGCAGAGGGAAGACAAAGTTCCAAGGACTAGTCACTATACAGCTGAGAAAAATCATGAAAATCACTTCTTTCTATTCTTTGCCCAGAAAAAGTTCACTTAAGAATAAAATGGTAAAGAGTTAAGTAAAAGAAAATGATCACTGCTAGAAATAAATATTAAACCTAGTGAAAGATGCTCTGGAAACAATGGGTTTCCAAACAGTGAAACACGGGGAAAAGTCTCCTGAGGAAGTACACCTAACAAGGTGCTATACGCAGGGGGTGTGTCTCGTGAGGACCACTCGGGACTAGGTCCCTGGAGTGTGGCCTGGTCATAAAGATGGATGATCAAGGAGGACCAGGAGAGAGGCACTGCTCATCTGGGTGGAGAACGTGCAGACCTGCAGCATCTCTCCAGGTCAGAGGTCACGGCTTCAGAGATGAGGCTCAGACTCACATCTCCTAGTGTGCATAGTCCCTTCCTGGCTGGGATGGGGATGGGATCTGTGAGCTTGAGCTTCCTCACTTCTGTGGACACAGCTTCTCAATGAGGAAAAGGACAATTGAAAACAGTGTTAAATTAAGCAGAATTAAATGCACTGTACATGAATTTTTAAAATAATATTTTAAATGGATTATTCCTTGATACCTGGACTCCTACAGAGGCATTTTAATTTAAATGACCCTTGAAGTCTGCATTCAAATTCCCATGGAAGGCAGATGAACTCCTGAGTTTATAGCTCCCTTTAACCTAGGCTGTGACCTGGAGAAACAGGAGACAGGAGAGCTGAGTCTGAAATGCATTCATCCAGGTGATCTTTCCAAGGGTCTTACTTTGCCCTTCTTTGGGGGCAACCATTAAAAACAATCTTGAGTGCATGAGATTTCAGAGGATGGACATGCAGAGCGGCAGGGAGGTGATCAGGGTCTTCAGGAAGCCAAGACCTTTCCCCCTGCTCCCACCAGTGCTGACCTTCCTCTCGGGTGGACTGCGCACCTGCAGCCCTTAACTGGTCAGATGCCACCTCTGTGTATTGTTCCAGGCAAGTGGAATTAGTTCTGCATCAGCAAGGGCAGGAGTGAGGTGATTGGGTGTTAAATTCACAGTCTCATAAGGAGCACATCTGTGAGCTTGATGTGCCAAATACCATCCTATAGCACCTTCCTGACCACTGAGCAGTGACTGCTGACCAGCTCTCCTGAAAGTGGGCACTGCCCCGTTTCCCCAAATTTAGAAAAAAGTCATGAATCAAAACAGCTGAATTATAGTAAGTCTGCATAAACTATATAAAATCTGTGTGAACCCATTGCCACATGAAACCAACACTGGTTCACAAAATGCAACACTAAATCCACTTTCCAGGCAGCTCTTGTGCACACTCAGCCATTTATTCAGCCACAGCGTCATTGTGCCCGTCTGTGCTCGGTGCTGACACCACACACCTCACCAGTTGAACAGGCCGTGACCCCAGGGACAAAAGTTCATGAGAGCACATTAAGAGTGATACACCAAGCATGTGTGCAAAGTTGCAGGGCCTCGAGGAGCACCGTCCTTCCCTCACACAGAGACAGGCTCACCAGACAGAGGCTTTGTGGGGAAGGAGAGGGAATTTTTATAGGCAAAGCAGCTGAGAACATAGATCTCAATAATAATTACTAATAATAGTTTCACAATATTTTATTTTATCTCCTGTGTGCAACAAAGCTCAGAGAGGGATTATAGAAAGATATTCGGTAATTTTACCTATGGATGCCTATCTCACTAAGCAAGTGTTGTATTTAGCAGGCTGGACTGTGGTGTTAATTAAAATCAAATCAACAAGAAAACCCACATAAAAAACAAGATACCAGGGTCTTAAAATGTAGTTTTTCTTGTTTAATTATGAAAGCAATCATTTGAATTAAGATTAAATATCTTATAAGCAAATTACAGGAAATTCTTGTCATATGTTTTATTTGTTCTGAATTTTCTATTCTTCTGTGTTAGTTTGAAGTGTTTTTTCTTGTATTTAACTGTATTTTTGTCAAACCACCTAGCTGTATCTATTGCCTATATATCCATCTATCTGTGTTTCCAGGTAACTGTAAATATACAAACACACACATATATAACCTTATTTATGACCAGCTCACACTAATCTTTCTTTTCTTTTGAACTATGAGGTGTGGATTGTACCTAATAAGGGTTTCAGTATTTGTATTTCCATATGTGCACTGATAAATCCAGGCTCCTCTTACTCACCCTCCCACGCACAGCCTTCCCTGTCTCTGGTGCCCATGAATCTACTTTCAGGTCAGTTTCTAGTTTCCACATATGAGAGAGAACACGCGGTACCTGTCTTTCTGCATCGAGCTTGTTTCCTTTAGCATAATGACGTCTCGTTCCATCCATGTTGCTGAACATAACAATACTTAATTTGTTTTTCTGAACTTCAGTTTTAAAGTACTGACTTTTGCAGGAAGCCCTTCATGACATGTGTGAGGGCTTTTTTCAGGCACCATAGACAGTGAGGGGGTAGATCTGGCATGGGGAACTTCCCATAGCAGTCCCATCTGGTCAGATCGCCCAAATGCAAGTGAACTTCCCCTCAGCGCTGCTGAGAGGTCTCATGCTGCACTGGAGGTGGGCGTGACATGCTAGGAACTGAGCAGCCTACCTGCCCCCACATTTATCCTGTTTTGGTGAAGAACTTTCCATAGAAAGCCTTTGATGGATTCCGATATAAATAAAGCAAATGCAGGCTCCTTGTTTTGTTAGAAGCTGGACCCATCTGGACAGCTTTGCCCATCTCTGTCCCCTCTTTGAAACTATTTTCTGTGTTCTGGGTTATTTCATAGTACTACTTTTCTTAGCTTTTATTTCTCAGCCAGCCCATCCCTTGGAAGGGAAACCCATTCCCTGGCCCGCGGGGACGTGGATGATAGAATTTCAAGTAGGAAAGATGGAAATGTACCTCCTATAGCATGCCCCCTCACCACCGCAATAGAAGCACTTTTCTTGTGTATTTTTCCTCTAGAGTTAAATCATGATTGTCAGTTCAGTCAGTGTGTTGAATTAGCATAATTATCACTGTAAATATTATTCAAAGCTAACAAGTGTATTATGATTATATTTTCCCTAGAGTTTCTCTGAAGAGTGTAAACTAACTCTCCAGCAGAATAAATCCTGGTATTTCTTCATGGTGTGCTCCCTTGTGACTCTGGTGACTTCCTTGGATTCTCCCTGGGCCCACCCTCCTCCTCTAAAGTCTGGCTGCCTGGCTCCTCAACCTCCTGCCCTGTCTTTGCAGGACCTGGCTGCCAAAGCATTTTACCTAATTGGGGGCCACAGTTTGGTTTCTGCATCATGCACTTTCCTTGTAGTAGGCCTCATTTTTTAGTAGCTTCCTATAAAAGTAGGACTTGAGAAATAGAGTTAAAATCTAAAGTATCCTTCTTTGCTTTATAATTCTATTTGTATTATGTCTTGAATATTATATTATAAATCAGAAATACATGTTTCTTGGAATTCCAAAGACATGTATCCACTTTTCTTATCTTCCAGTTTTGCAGCTGAATGTTCCTATTTTGTGTTAATTTTTTTCATCTATCTCTATCCCCCATCTCCCCCTGTGCTTTTTAGAATCCTCTCTTAATGGATAAATTTCTTACATTTAAGGCCAATGCTTGGCCAGACTATTCTCTCCTGCTATGTGAACATCAGCCCTTGGTGAGATTTTCCATCCACACCTAAAAACGTTTAGTTGTGTCTGTGTGACAACCGAAGTGTAGAGTTTGTGTTCTTACTCACTGTACTTGTTTCTTATTTCTCAAATGATGCTAAATACAGCAGCAGAGAAAGGGTCAACATTTCGGTACCCACTGCCACCTACCCCCAGAAAACACGCTACAACAGCTGTGCTCAGTTCCTATACACTCACTGGTGAGTCTGTTTTTGAGATAAGACCACAGAGAAAATGCAGAAACCAAAGCATGGGGCACAGGGACTTCCCACATGCTGAGCCTCCATGTGACGCCACCCAGGGGGAGACAGTGTCACGGCAGCTTCCAGAAGTCCAGCCCCACAGACCACTGCTGCCTCACCAGCATGACCCTGAGCTGCCAGAGTGGGTTTACTGTCCCTGCACTGAGCTTCGTGCTAATGGAAAGGGTGCAGCTTCTTAGGTTAGGGCTGCATTCACTCAGTATTGTATGGGGGAAATTTTTTTCAAAATTCATTGTATAATACTAAATAATTTACTTCAGTTGTTGTGAAGTATTAAGTAACTTGAATATTCCACAACTAAGACATCCATTCTGCTGTTGGTGGCTACTGTTAGCTGTGGCCCTCACATCAAAGGCTATTTTCTCAAGGAACTTTCCCATTTCTTCTAAGGGAATTGCCTTTTTATTGGCTTCTTGGAGTTTATTGTAACCTCAAACTCCATCTTCTCTTTCAGAAACTAAATCTTGTTTTAATGTTTCTTTTGGTATTTAAATTCAGAATTCTTAATCATGCACTTAAACCGACATTCCTTTTAATATCAGTTTAAGGTATTATTAATATTTTTAGGCCTTACACATTCGACATAGATTTTCTAAATGTGAAAGACAGGAATCCAGCTCTACAAGCACAGGCAATGATCCCACTATAGACACATCCAATGGCATAGACATCCCATGCTGAGTCCCACGTTTTAGAGTTATGCCACAGATTTGATTTAATTAACTTGCTGTGGTTCTACTATTACAAGAAGTTATTGTTAAATTAACTTATATAATTCAATTTAATATTTGGAAAAAGCTCTACTATACTGTGCATGCTATGGCTATGTTGTTATAATTCTGGGCTGTGAAAGGTTGAATACTGTAATAATACAATGGGAATATTGTTTTTAAAATTTAGTGTTGCATAATTCACTAGCTTTCAGAACAATTATGTAAAATTAATTCTTCCTTTTAGCAGCTGCATAATTTTTTGTAATATAGAAATATCACAATTTAGTCAGATATATCTTTTTGATAACCATTCAGGTTGCTTCTTTAGAAAAAATAAAATTTTTATTTCTATAGGTTATTTTTCAAGAAGTGTGTTTTAGTAACAAGTACCTACATTTTACATTTTACCCTATTAATAATCACACATTGTTTTACCAAAGCCTAGAACGATTCAGGTCTCCACTCAACGTTATTGCAATTGTCCTCATATTCTCACCATATTTCCAAGCGACATAAGGCTTGGAAATTCTTGTCAAACATTTGTAAGATTGCAAATCATTTATTTAGGGTTTGAAAGTAATGACACTAATGCCAGTTTTTGTTACTATCTGTTTTCCAGTAATTATAGATTCATGATAAGTTACAAACTAACACACAGGGGGGTCTCCTGCCTCCTCCACCCAGCCTCCCCTGTTAGCCCTGGTTTAACTCTAGTTCACGATCAGAACCGAGCTGGACATTAAAGTCTGTCAGCAATGTCCGGGGCCCAGTTACCCACCAGCACTTGATGTGCCATTGTGCTTTTTTTGTTGTTGTTAATTGTCATTCCGAAGGTGTGTGTGCTGCTGATGTGCCTTGTCTGGCACCTGTTGCTAGTGGCCACCTTTCTGTGTGCTGGTGTGTCCTGTGGGCCCTACTCCGTGGATCACCTTCCTGAGCACGTTCTTGGTAATACGAACTAGAGGGTTTTTATTCAGGAATGAGAGTGAGGATCTAAATGACGGGTTTTTAAAATTCCTTTTGAGTGACATGTGATGATTTTCTGTATTTGTGGAGGATAATGATAATTCCTTCCTGTATAGATTTGGCATCACAATATCAGTGCAATTACCCTACTTTCCAGCTTTCACATTTACAGTTTCTTTGTGATGAAACTTTTAAAGCTCTGGGCATTCCTCTCACAGATGCAGGTAACAGAGGTGAGGCGTCCTCTGGTCCCCCACCCGCTCTCAGTGTGCCCCTTCACAGAAGGTCTCAGCCCTGGAGCCATGAGGCCCTCAGCCCTCTCTGGGATCCCAGGGTGCAGGTGCCGAAGCCTTCAGTGCTGGAGCCTCGCAGCTGCTGCTCAGACCTCACTTCTGTGCCACTGTCTTAGCACAGGTGCTGGAGGATCCTGGGGGATCCTCTCCTGTTCTCCAGTCCCAGGAGGCCCCTTAGTGAGAAACTCTACCAGCAACCAGATGGGGAAACTTGTTAATGGCAAAGTGCTTCCAGAGCCATCCTCATGATGGACAAGGACAGCGGACGGCTCGGTGTGATCACTAATTCCTTTTTAAAAATATTTCCAATGAATTGCTGAAATGAATCTGGAAGAGTTTCCAGATACTATGAGCAACTCCGGGGACACAGGAAGAAAAATTCATTGTCATAAAGGGCACAAAAAAATGAAAAATTGACCGGGCGCGGTGGCTCAGGCCTGTCATCCCAGCACTTAGGGAGGCTGAGGCAGGAGGATCGCGAGTTCAAAGCCAGCCTCAGCAACAGCGAGGCGCTAAGCAACTCAGTGAGACCCCGTCTCTACATAAAACACAAAACAGGGCTGGGGATGTGGCTCAGTGGTCGAGTGCCCCTGAGTTCAATCCCTGGTACCAAAAAATAAAAATAAATGAAAAATTGCATTAAATATTTATAGAAATCGTATGTTCAACAAATCAAAATCCTTCCATCAACCTAGATCAACACATAGACACATAGACATGAAGAGGGATGGAATACTTTTTTTGATAATGTACAAAAATCTTTACTAATCAAAAAATTTGCCCCCAGGCTTCCTGGGCATCACTGAGAGCATGTTACAAATGCCATCTAGCAGTCCAGCTTAGAGGCTGCTGCAGGAGCATCTGCACTTTCAACAGATAACAGGGTACTGTGGAGGTGCAATAAGCTGCTTTAAGGGATGATTACTTCACGTTAGGAGATCTTACACACACACAAAAGAAAAAATGAAAATATAAACCGAAGATTTGGTTGGCCAGTGTTGGTCCCAAGGTTCAGAAGATGATTCGTGGTGCTGCAGCTCAGAACACAAACCTCCCCAGCCACTGGGCACAAGCCTGGCTGGTTTCAGGTCCTTCCTCAGCTGGTGTAGCTGCTGTTGTCTACAGTTGGCTCTGGGAGGCTTCTGGAGTTGTAGGAATGAGGCTGCATTGACAGGTCTAGACGAGAACAGGGCTCCAGCCACCCTGCCATGATGCCCTGCAGCCCTCAGGAGCCTCTGTAAATCCTCACCTGTGGCATCTCCCAGGGATCCCAGTGTCCAGCTCCTAACTGTCGGGGACTATTACCTTTTCTGAACATGGAATTGTCAGTTAGTCTGTGTCCTCAACTAGACGCCTGTATGAGAGGAGGGACCATTTTGTGTTCTCTACAGAATCCCTCTGGTGATGAATGCAACAGGGCGAGCTCCACCAGGAACAGAGAAGGGACTCACGATGAAACCTGCTTGAGCCAGCCTGATTCTACAAGATGCAATGCCACAGGACGACCAGTAGGTGGCAGAACACACCACAATTTGCAAAAAAGAAGCGTGATCTTGGAAATACTAGGTTAAGTTATATAGTGATACTGTCACTTACCTACTGGGAAAATCTCAGGCTTGTGTAGAGACTCTGTGTGACCAGGAGCACATGAAGAGCTGCCAGGGAGCTGAGATGTAGGGCAAGCGCTCTCTGTGTTGGTGCCCTGAGATTGGAAGCCAGACTTGCCTTTGCACCCCTCCAGTGAGTCACCAAGGCCACCTCTTAAGTACTGATAATGCTGCCCCCATTCATATGTTGACACCCCACCCCATTGCTGGTGTGTTTGGAGAAATGGTCTATAAGAAGTTATGCAGGTTAAACAAGGTCATCCAGGTGAGGCTGATCCCACAGGAACAGTGTCCAGAGAGCTCTCTCCAGCACTCTCAGGCATCAAGGAGAAGCCTGTGAGGTCACAGCCAGAAGGGAGCACTAGGAAGAGAATCTAAAACAGAAGGGATCATCTGCTGTACTCTGATCTTGGCTCTTCAGCCTCCAAACATCTCTATTGTTTGAGTCACTGAGACCAGAGAGATGTGGCTCCCTATGGCAGTCTCTGGAAATTAATCCAGCCTCAAACCCCCCTGAACAGAAGCAGCCTCCAGACCTGGAAATGGACCTGTCTGTCTCCTCTCTCTCATGTTGCTGCTGACTTCTGAGGAAGGAGGATCCTCATCCTCACTGTGAGGCACATGATGTATCCGTGCACATGATGTTGTCCACCTGTTTTTCCTCTGATCAGAATCACATCCCATGGAGCAAGCACTTGCTTACTGTTCATGTTTGAGGGTCTTCATGTTCCTCCTTTTTTTTTTGGTACCAGGGATTGAACTCAGGGGCACTTGACCACTGAGCCACATCCCCAGCCCTATTTTGTGTTTTATGTAGAGACAGGGTCTCACTGAGTTGCTTAGTGCTTTGCCGTTACTGAGGCTGGCTTTGAACTCGTGATTCTCCTGTCTCAGCCTCCCTAAGTGCTTGGATGACAGGCTTGCACCACTGTGCCTGGCTTTCATGTTACTTCTGATGTAAAGGTTAGTGGGATCCTAAAATGGACCCTGTCTCTAGCTTCCCTCCTTCTGTCCCAGAAGAGAGGATCTCATCCTCTGCAGGTCTGCCTGAAGACCAACAGTGTCCCAGCCTGGCAGCACCAGAAACCAGGACTGGCTCCCTGCTCCTGCTGGTGCTCGCTGTCCTGGCCATGGTGCCTGCCTGACAGATGTCATTCTCTCAGTAGCTGAGCTGTTTTCAGGCCATGTGCCTCCTCCTGTTCCCACTAAGGCACCATCTCACCCCAGCTGCTGCTCAACCAGGAGAATGTTGTATTCTCAGGCCCTCTCAAGAGGCAGGCTGGGGGCAGCTCTGACGGCACCCTTCATCCCTCCCTCCCACCTCAACTGGACCCCTTCCGTGCCCCTCCTCAGCTTCACTGAGTGGAATCCTCAGTGTGTTTTCTCAAAACTTACGGTCTGAATTCATATTCCAAATGCATGTTTGCTCCAGCCCCCACTGTCTTTGGCCCTCTCCTGGGGTTCCTGGATGTGCTCCTACTTACCTAAAACACCTGTTCCCCTGCTGACTGCAGTTCGGCCTCCCTGTAGGAATCCTCATGGCAGGGTCACATGCCAGGAGCCATCTGTGAGCCATGGGTGAACGGATGGATGTGGGAAGCAGTAGGCAGGAAAGCCTGGTATCGGGAACTCCCAGCAGGAACCCACTGGTTTGAGAACGCCTGGTTCATGTGATGCCCTGTCTAGCTCACTACTCATGTTCTGGCACAGCCCTGGGGATGGGCGTGGCTTGCCAATGACAATCAACCTGTTTACTGCAAGACCCCTGCCACACTGAGAAGCAAGCAGGAACCAAGACTCCTCCCACTGAAACCTCACCCCTGCCTTTGAGGTACTCCCCCTTAAGTAAAAAATCGGAGTCTTTTTTCAGTTGTTCAGTTCCAGCTCCTATCAAGACTGGAACACCCATCAGATGCTCCTCTTGTTTCTCTTTTCGTATCTAATTTCTGGCTCTGTGTTTCTTATTGATTATTTAAGACTTTTTATTTTCCCAGGAAGCTCACACCTCCTGGACAGGTGTGCTCTGCCAGGGTGCTGGCCATCTGGACACTCAGTTGGAGTGCTGCGGTCCATGGAGACCAGGAAGTTAGCACAATCAGAAGCTGACAAGGGCAGATGCCACCCATTGTGAACAGAGTCCCTGTAGCTATGGGAGGCATTAGAGCTGGGCTGAGACAGCAAGGTGCTCCATCAGAGGGGCAGCTGCCAGACTCTGTGGCTTCTCCTGTGACCACACAGCCACTGAGCCTCTTGCCTGCCCTGCCTGACAGCAGCCACCAGGGAGAAGCTGCCCACACCCAGCTCTGGACACAGAACTTCTCTCCGTTTGTAGGCCAAATGCACCGCCCTCCCCTGACACCTTGCACTATGTGTCCCCAGAGATTTTTTTTTAAAACTGGGATTGAACCCAGGGACACTTAACCACTTAGCCACTGATTCTCATCCACTGCTCTATTTTTGGCCTTTTTTCCCCCCTTGATGGGGGTCTGGCTAAGTTACTGAGTCTGGCTTTGAACTTGTGATCCTCCTGCTTCAGCCATCCCTCCCCCAGTCCAGTATGATATTTCACTGGACTTTATATGGAGGGTCAGGGAGACAACGCAGGTCAAGCCAGGTGCACTGTTGCCTCTGGAAGTCCTCAGGCAGAAGAGCAGGTCCCCATAGGACTAGCTGGTGTTGCCATGCTCTACGTGACAGCCACCTCCACCACTTCAGCTCCTCCACTTGTGACTGCGGCCATCTGGCTCAGGCGGAGGTCCCAGCAGAGTGGACACGGAGGCGCAGGGCAGCCTCAGCCAGCTGCTCGGGTCGTTCTTTCCCAGCGGGAACTGAGTGAAGCTCCCCGCAGCAGCCCCGCAGCCAGTGTCTGTGACGTCAGAATGACACGTGACCCGCTGTCCAGTGGCTCCTGGGGAAGGACAACGCTGCAGGCCGAGCAGCATTTTACACGTGTTGGGCAGGAGGAGGAGATTCAGGCCTGGGGCTAGAAAGGTTGTAGACTGTTTCATCAGATCCTCACTGTGCAGACTCCGGCCAGGGGGTGGAGGATCTGAACTCCAGACAGCAGGAGAGCTGCCCCAGCCCCGTGGGCCACGTGGATATATACAGGGCACCTGCCAGGAGGCTTCCCTACCTGTGGCTCTGCCAGAGCATCCAGCACTCAGAGGACCAGAGAGCCAGATTTAACAGCTGCTGCAGGAGAAAAGTAGCCTGGACCTTTTTTTAAAAATTTATTTATTCTCCTTAGGTACACATGACAGCAGAATGCATTTTGGTTCATTGTACACGGGAGCACAACGTTTCATGTCTCTGGTTGTACGTGACATAGAATCACATCATATATGCAGTCATATGTGAAGCTAGGGCTATGATGTCCATTTCATTCCACCATCTTTACTGCCTCCATGCCCCCTCCCAAACCTCCCCTTTGACCAAAGTTCTCCACTCTTCCACTCTTCAGTGTCCTCTCCCTCATTATCAGCATCCACTTATCAGAGAGAACATTCAGCCTTTGGTTTTTTTGGGATTGACTTACTTCACTTAGCATGATGTTCTCCAACTCCATCCATTTACCTGCAAATGCCATAATTCTATCTTCTTTTATTGCTGAGTAATATTCCATTGTGTATATGTACAACAGTTTCTTTATCCATTCATCTATCGAAGGGCATCTAGGTTGGTTCCACAGTTTAGCTATTGTGAATTGAGCTGCTATAAACATTGAAGTGGCTGCGTCACTCTTGTATGCTGTTTTTAAGTCCTTTGGATACAGCCTGGCCTTCTTGTACACTGCTTCTGAGCCTGAACCCTGCAGGAAACCTCCTGGGTGGGGCTGCCCCCTGCACCGCTGACTTCTGGAGCTCCACTTTTAATGCTTTTTTCCTGCTGCTACCTGTTTCTACTCCTAGATGTTCTGCCAGTGGATGTGGTATTGCCCCCTTAACGCTACATAGGGAATGAGAAGAATTACACGAATTCTATATTAAGAACCATTGTTTTCTATAACCAAAAGAAAAAGAAGGGATATCCATTATTCTGCAACACTCTGTCTGTGCTTGACCTACCTCAGCCTTTCCTCCCTCAACTGCTGTATTTTACAAATACTTGAATAACGCAGTGGACTCTATTTTACTAGGAAAGCACCTGGAATTCACTAATGATTTTTAAAACTAAAAACTGAATGGTAAAGTATATGTAGAAGATGAAAATGTGCAGTACAATTAGAAAAGAATGATCTCAACAATTAAGTTAATAATATTTGAAGTTCCAGAAATAGAGTTTGGGGAAAGCTGGGTATAAGTAATATTCAGGCACATGTTGTTTGAAAACTCAATATAATTAGTAATCAGCAGAATGTAAAAATGCAAAAGCTAGTTCTGCTGACAGAATGTAATCCTGGATGGAAACATGAAGATACATGAGTAAGCAACACTGAGGAAATATATGTACAAATGAAGATTAGTGTTGGCTGCATATAATAGCCAGAACAATCTCATGCAGTTTGAGATGCATACATAAGAGAAATGCCTGAGAAATTAACAAAGAAATGAAATGGGAATGGAATTAAAGACCTAGAACTGGCAAAGTCAGTGTCAAGTTAGGCAGTAACAAGGCAAGCAAACCTCTTGTAAGTGAATCTATAATCACCAATTAAATAGAATAAGAGTTTAACAGTGCGTAAATGTAAAGTGCTAACATATACATTTTGAGGATTTTAATCTGATGTGCTCATAAATTGCATGTGGATGTGTAAACTGGGAAAAAAATCATAAAAGAGGTACAAATATGCGCATGCTTTCTAAGAGCATTGGTAAATTCCAAGGCTTATAACCAAGATATACAAATAAATATGTCCACCACAGGACATGTAACTAAATGTGCATATAAGATCTACCGTTACGGCCAAAAGTTGAATACAATCCAAGTGACTTAACAACCACAAATGTATGAATTGTGGAATATTCACAGAAGAATTATTTAATAATTAGAACATTTACTGCTACCCACCATGAATCCAATGTATCTCAAACATAAAATAATGAGGGAGAGCTGCTTTAAAAAAAGCATGCTTAAATCAATCTACATAAAGTTCTAATCTAGGCACAAAAACCCATCACCTGCAGAATAACAGTTACCTTGCTAGAGGTTAGAGACAAGTGTGAACTTGGAAGATGTATGAAGAAAGTCCAGAGAGCTCTATATCCTGATCTGAAGGGTGAATATAAGTAAAATGCTTATTTATAATATTATTTATAATATTTATAATATTTCTTCCATTTATACAGTGTGCTTTATCTATTTATAAAGACCAAACTTATTCCCTTACATGTTAGATGAACATCTACTAAAAATCCCATATTTATGGACATACAGCCTTATAGAAAGCATAAAATTTGCCCAGAAAAATACTAAAAGCCTTGAAAAGCTGGGAGACGAAATGGAAGGACACAGTTCAGAACTTTATTCCAACACAAGTAGAAGTAGCTACATATAAATAGAACAAGACATCCGCAATGTTTTGAAATATCTGTTGGAAAAGACTCAACAGATGCTCTAATAGATAAAGGCTGTTCAGGGAGTTGGAGCAGAAAGCTAGAGGCCCATCAGAATGAGGCAAAATACAAAATGCAGGAAAAAATACATTAAAAAGTCAAGACTTGATAGAATTCTGAAGATTCTCCCATTCATGCAAGTGTCATAGGGAGACTATATTGAGGACACTGAGGAGAAATCAATGAAAAGGAGTAAAAAGAATTAGCAATTTCACATATGTGATTTGCAAATACATTTTCCCATTTAGTGGGTTTCCATTTCACTCTCTTCATAAAGTTTTTGATTCTCTTTGACGCACAAATATTTTTAACTTTAATTAATTAATTAATTTAGAACATTCTTTTTAGTATTATATCCAAGAAATCATTGCCAAATCCAATGTCATGAAACTCCCTGTGTCGTCTTTTACAGCTTTTTTTCTTACCCTTGGGTCCATCAATTTTTGTATGTTTTTGAGTTACTGTTTATACCTGAATCAAGTTTTCACCCTAATGCATCTGTTTATTGACATCCAATTTCCCCTGCATTATTTACAGAAAAGATTGTACTCTCTTCCATTGAACTTGGTCCGTTGCTAAGCATCATTGAACCTTAGATGTGAAGTTTCATTGTGGACCCTATATCATTGGGCTATGTTGTGGTGTGTATGCCATTACTGTGTATAGTGAATGTCTTAATTTTTAATTGCTACATTGCTTTATTGATTTGTGATTTGGAAATCACAAGTATGTTATTTGGAAAAATACTTATGTAGGTCATTTGCCTAATTTTCAGTTTGATTATTGTTTTCGTTTTGCTTTCTTTTTTGTTGCCTATTTAGTTGTGTTAGTTCCTTATGCATTTTGGATATTAACCCATTATTATTTATATGGTTTACCAATATTTTCTATCATTCCACAGATGTCTTTTAATTCTGTTTATAGTTTCTTTTCTGTGTAGAAGCTTCTCAGTTGCCTGCAGTCCCATTTGGTAATTTTTTCTTTTGTCTTAAAGCTTTGATGTGACTTAAAAAATAAATATTGGTAAGGTCAGCATAAGGAGATTTTCTCCTATGCTTTCTTCTAGGAGTCTTATATTTCAGGCTTAACTTTAATTATTTCTTATGCATAGGTTTGTTATTTTATATTTATTGCTGATTCTTCATTTTTATTTTGCTTACAAGTATTTTGATGAACCAGTGTTCAAATATCTAGATGCTCTGCAGGATGAGGGCAGTGATGCTTTAAAAAGCACTTCAGCTCTGGATTATCCTTAGCTCCTGAACAGGAAAGACAAGTAGAAGTTCAGTTCCCTACTGGGAGGTGTGCTTCCTTAAGGCAGAGAGTTGCCACCCAGCAGTCACTGCATTAACTGTTGTAGTATTAGAAAACAATAATGAGGCACTAAATAATTCATTCATTTTTTGCATCTTTCCTGTGAACTTTTGGTTTTTCTTAATAGGAAACAAAGAGAAGGGAAAAAATACAACATCAGTTGACTAACAACATATCAGATTAAGTGGATTAACTTTATCTGATGTTTTCTGAGGTTTTTGAATTTTTCTTATTGAAAATTCACAAAAGCATTTTGTAGATTACTAGAATTTAAATATGAAAGAAGAAGCAATTACTATGAAAATGTTGAGGTTACAGTCTCAGCATCATATCTAAAATAAAAACAAAAGCAAAACCATTTTCTTTTGTCTTCTTGGTATATTCTATAAGTTCTCATTACAAAGAAAGCCCTCATCCTGCAGAGCATCTAGATATTTGAACAGTGGCTCATCAGAATACCTGTAAGCAAAATAAAAATGAAGAATCAGCAATAAATACAAAATAATAAATCTATGTATTAGAAATAATTAAAGTAATGCCTGAAAATATAAGACTCCTAGAAGAAAGCATAGGAAGAATCATCTTACGCTGACATTAGCAATACTTATTTTTTAAGTCACATGAAAGCTTTAAGACAAAAGCAAAACCATTTTCTTTTGTCTTCTTAGTATATTCTGCAAGTTCTCATAACAAAGAAAGCTTTAAATTCAGTTTAAAAGACTGAAATCCCTTCTACAAAGTATTTTTGAGTTCTCTCTTCTTCATCTCCCAAGTGAATGATGTTTTATGGACTCCTTCTTGGAGGACAGAGGCCCCTGTCTTCAAGAATGCGAACAGATCTGGAATCTTAGAGGAGGTGGAGACTTCTAAGACACTGGATACTTAGTAGGCAGTGGAAATTTTGCTTTACTGTGTGCAATTAGGTGATGGGTGAGCTGGGCTCAGCAGAGAGATTAATATCTACAGAAGAAAAGCCTTTGTGCTTTTCATTGTGTCTATCATTTAATCTTATACCTCAGCGGTTACTTTATAGGATATTTTCTATTATTTCCAAAAAGACAAATATAATTTAAACATTTAGAAAATGATTCATATTTTTCAGATCCAGATGATCTGGAGGATCCAGAAAAGTTTTGTGTGTAAACAAACCACTCTGTCCCAGTGTCTTGAGAAATGCATAGTATCACCTAATAAAAGTTAGGATGTACTGCCCCCTATGTTCATCTTTTTCTGTAATCATCCCTTAAATCTCTTAACCTCCTAGTCACATTTTCACATTTTCTACACTGAGTCCAGCTTAATGAACACAAACCATTCACTTCTAAGAGTCTTCCCAAGTCATACAATAATGTCCTTGATTCCATAGTATGAATGCCAGGCATGCTACAAGAACACGTGTAGGAGTCCTCCCTCCCTTGTTTGAACTTGACCAAAATTAGAGACACTAAGAGGCCTTTTCCCACCTGAATCCCTGGGAGATGATTTGTACTCTCTTGATCTGTGTGTAGTGTGGAGTGGTAAGGTTTGACTGTGATTTTCAAGACTTGGCATAATGTATTATATAAAGGGGAGAGATATTTGTTTGGAATTAGGAATATTATTCTTTAAATGTTTGCATTATATAGTGAAAGGCCAAAACTTTGTTTTTATCAAAGAGGAGTTTTGATAAGACATTTTTCTGCATCAAAAGGGAATCAGATTATAAAGAGAATAGAACCAATCACAATTGTACATTTTTTACAACTTTATTGTTATTTTTTGGAAATGAAATTCTTTCTCAGATTTAAGAATCTTAAAGCATATTTTGTTTCAATCATATTCCAAGAATAAAATTTCAAGAATTGGGTTTTAGTGTAACAAACCATTGTAGATTTCTCACTACCACTCATTTCCCCACAACTCAAATTCCCATACTTTGTACTGTGTTAAATTGATTTGTAATTTAGCACCCTACCTAAATAATCCTTTACAACTGTCAATAAAATATATTCTCTTATTGTTTTTAAGAGTATTTTTGGTGTGTGTGTGTGTGTTTTCCATCCCAGCTTCTGATCTTTCTGACTCTGTTCACTAGCATGATTTTGGGATTCCAATATTTTCAAAAATAAGAACCACAATTTCACAATTTTATTGATTGGGCCCTGGAAAGACTAAAATATCAAATTAACCAACCTTACAGAGGTGTTAAATCAAATATGAGACTTTTTTTCTGATTCTGTCTTCAGCACAGCATTTTCATCAATCCATATGCTTACCATGATGTTCTACGATTAAAGTCAATATCATTTTTCATCAATTTTGTTTGAGCCTGTTAAAATCTTATTTTGATACATTTTCCCAAAAGATATTCAAAGCAACCTTTTTTTGTGAAATTATAGTTAGAATTTTATTTGTTTGTTTTAGTAATTAAGTGAGACTTTGGGTTAAATCATCCAAGTTTACATTGTGCTTGAAACTCATCTTCTCATTGCCATAGGACTTGCTTTTGTCTTTCAGAACTGTAACTCTCCCTGTGGTGCAGAAGCCACGTCTCTGCGTCTCTGACCTGTCCAGTTCATCACTGACAACTGAGGAAGGATGAGGTTGCTTCCTCCTTGTGGTGCCTGGCAGCATGGTAGGCTGACCCTGAGCGGCATTGTGTTTAAATGAGGGCCCAGGATTACGTCAGTGCCAGCACAGTGTAAGCTGAAGCACTGCAGCAGAGGATGGAGTCCTTGCTCTTCTCTCACATGGAATCTCCTCTGCACCTGGACTTCAGGCTCTGGCTCCCCACACAGGCCAGAGCAGTGATGGGTGTTCTCACTCAGCAGACAAGGAGGACCTGGTTCTATGGGACCAGGAAGACTGTGGCCAGTGTTTTTCTTAACAAGACTCAGAAAAAAAACAAAATTACTTCTTCTTCGTTCTGTACCATTATCATGGGAAGTTTTTCTCCAAAGAAACAGCAGTGGTTAATCTAGTGTTTGTGAGAAAGTTATGATGTGAAATATATTAAATTGTACAAATCATCACAAGAAATTGTATATCTACTACCTAAGGCATATAATTTTTTTTTTCCTCTTAAATGGGGCTCAGCTTTTCATATGCAAGAGACCAACTCATGCTTCTCTCCTTTTCATGACCTTAAACAGAATGATTTTGTGGATTTTAGGTTCCATGAAACCTGTATCTAACATTCTACAGCACTTTACCTGGTGATGCAGATGGCAAACAATCTCCAACTACCTCAAGATCACCTTTCCATCTGGTGGCCTCCACCCATCAGGCCTTGTAGGGTGGGGAGGTGTGTCCTTCTCCACATTGGCTGGGAGCAAAACAAGAATGATGGCCATTCAGCTCTCCGATTAATCCTGGACACCCAGGCACTGTCAGGGGACTGCTATCTTAGAGTAGCAGCTCCAAAACCTTGAGTCCGTGACCTCACACAGGAGGGCTTATCCTCCTGCTGCCTCTGTGGGGGTCGCACGCCAGTGTCAGCTCCTCCGACCAGCGGGAGAGGGGAGTCCCTGGGCGCCACCGAGGGGGGGGGGCGGCAAGCCAAGAAAGGTAAAGCCATCCGAGGCGAATCCACCACGCGCCAGAGAGTTCTGTCCCAAGCAGAAACTACTTTATTGAGGGGAGGTTGCAGGTTTATATAGGGGAGGGGGTCCAGTGGTGTCCTGTTTCTAAGCTAAGAATGCAGAAGGGGGCTGTCTACATGTAATGGTATAGATTCATTTAGGTTAGGGCCGTGCACTGTCCACGAGCAGGGAGCAGAGGTCAGCCACTGAGGGTGAGGTGACGAGGCTCGCTCAGGGCAGCGTGGTCAGCCCTGAGCTGGCTGCTTGGGGGCCCCCACAGCCTCTTTCCACTTCACCCAGCAGGGTGTCTCACCCCACTGCACCCACCAGGGCATTCACTGGCTGCTCCTTGGGGAGGACTTTCCTGCAAGGCTGAGATAAAAGCTCAGCCCTAACCTGGCCTTGACTCACTATGACTCCTGAGCTCAGTTTTCCAGAGTGGAGAGCTTATTCTGTCAGCAATTCTGAGCTTGGACTGGGACCTGGAGTGACCTTGGACTGGGACCTGGAGCCTGTGCTGACTGAGAGGAGCCGGCCCTGCAGCTGTGCCCAGTCCTGCCCAGCCCTGCTGATTTGCATGTGCCCACAGCACAGCCCACTGCCCTGAGGACTTCTTCATAGGCTGCTCACACCCTGTGCAGGTGTCAGTCCCAGTCAGGACACAGCATGGACATGAGGGTCCCCGCTCAGCTCCTGGGGCTCCTGCTGCTCTGCCTCCCAGGTAAGGAGGGATGGTACTGGAGTTTCAGTTAGCACAGCATGGTCAATGCTGCCTGGATCTTCAGGGAAGTCATCTAATAACATGGATAATTCTGTGGCTATTTGCTTTTGTTTCCAATATCAGGTGTGAGATGTGACATCCAGATAACCCAGTCTCCATCATCCCTGCCTGCATCTCCAGGAGACAGAATCACAATCACCTGCAGGGCAAGTGAGGGTATCGGCAATTTTTTAGCCTGGCATCAGCAGAAACCAGGGCAAAGTCCTACACGCCTGATCTATGATGCGACTCGTTTGGAATCTGGGGTCCCCTCGAGGTTCAGTGGCAGTGGATCTGGGACAGATTTCACTCTCACCATCAGCAGCCTGGAGCCTGAAGATGTTGCCACATATTACTGCCAACAATATTATAGTTACCTTTCACACAGTGATACAGGCCATGACATAAACCTCCCAGGGAAGCAGAAGTGTGAGGCTGGGCTGCCCCAGCTGCTCCTCCTGCTGCCTCCACCTGCTGATGGCACTGCTCAGAGGCACCAGGCTCTGAAGGTCACTGAGGGGTTTTGGTAGAAGGAACTGGGGAGCTCCTCTGCACCCTCATGCTCTTTTCTCTTCCCAGCAATAGCAGAGAGAGACATGGAAATGCATCTCTGTGTTTGATAAAGGACAGGGATCAGAGCCCCTGAGCAGTGGGCTTACGCCACATGTCTTGGTTCAGACAGCACAGAGGAAGCCCCTCTAGTTATTACATCAGCAGGATTTTTGAAATGAAGATAATGAGTCTAAACAACAGCTTTCTTTTTTTTTTAATTTTTTAATTTTATTTTATTGCTTTGTATGTGGTGCTGAGGATCGAACCCAGGGCCTCACGCATGCGAGGCAAGCGCTCTACCGCTGAGCTACAATCCCAGCCCCTAAACAACAGCTTTCTAATGTTTTTTTTTTTTTTATTTTCCTAATAATTGTATGCATCTGTGGGTGGCAATGTGAGGTTTTTATACCTATGTCCATTGTGTGATAATAAATTCTTGTAATTATCCCATCCCTCACCTTAAAAATTTACCATTTCTTTGTGCTGAATCTTTCAAAGCCCTGGGACTTTAGCCATAAAAGTCACAGATCCTTGAAAAAAGAAATGCTCTGGTCCTCCCCCAGCCATCAACGTGTATCTGCCACAGAAGATGCAAACGCTCTACCCATGAGGCCCTCAGAACCTCTGGGATTCCAACAGTGAAGGTGCTGATTCTCTCAGTATAGGAGCCCTCCCTCCTATACTGAGGGAGGGCTAACCTGTGTGCACAGGTGATGGGGGCTGGTACAGGATTCTCTATTCTTGGCCCCTTGTTGAACAACTCTAAGGAAACCATGAGTGAAAAGTTACAACGGTAAATGTGCTTCAGAAAGGACACTGATGATGGGGATGGGCAGCTGGTGGCCCAGCGTGTTAGTCAGCTTTCAGTCCTGTAATCAAAAGACCTGACAAGGACAATTTAAGAGGATGGAAGTTTATTTCATGCTTGTGGCTTTAATGGTTCAGTCCATAGATGGCTCTAGGCCCAAGTTGTGGCAGAACATCACGGCGGAAGGGCTTGGAAGAGGAAAGCTCGTGAGGACATGGCAGCCAGGGAGCACAGAGAAAGATTCGCTCAGCAGAGATAAAACATACCCCCAAATGCATGCCTCCCAGACTGGTTCTCCCACCCACACCCCGTGCACACAGAATCCCCTCCCCTCAGTCACAGCAGGACAGACAACAGAATACTCCCTGATTTAATTGTGCTCACAAACCATTACAGCTGAGGGCTGTGAGCTCTAGGAAGAGCTGGAACTTTTCACCCAAGAATGCGCTCTGAGTTCCAAACAGAAAACTTTCTTAAGTACAGAGAATGAGAATCTAAATTGCATTCTTTCAAACACTGTGGAATGTGTTAGTCAAAGTTATAGAAAAAAAAAGCATTGAAATTTTGATATTAGAAATGAGGGATTGTCTGCTCCTTCTGCACATCTGCCAAGTTCCATGCAGGAATTATTTTCATGTAGACAGAGTCCAAGCAACAACTCTTGAAAAGCTGGGAAATTTGAAATGCACGGCAGCAGATGCTATAAATGGGAGATTTCTTCATGCTCCCCAGAAGCCACTTCACCTGCCACTGAAGACACAGGCGGCTGGCCCTAGTTCCTTGGGCCTGTGTGGAAATCCAGGTTTGGAGCTGATGTATTCAGGTACCTGAAGCAGAAAACAGGTGACTACCCAGTCCTCACCTTGGTCCACATTTCTCTTGCAGGTTCAATGGTTGATGTGACATCTTTAGCTTTTAGATTCTCACTCTGAGATGAGGCCACTCATGAAGCAACTCCACAGAAGGCAGCGAGGAAGAGTGTCCGGGGAACTGTGCTTCCAGAAGCTGTGGTGACCACAGCAGTAAAAGCTGATTTTATGTGTCCCTCAGTGCCATTTGTAATTTGGAATCATAGGCAGAAAACCTCCTAAGCCATAGAGTCCACAGAAAATGAAATCTCCAGCAATGTGGCAGAACTCTTGCACAATCGATTAAAACATTGCTCATGACAAAATGAAAAGCAAAACCAGCTAACGGTGGATGTAGCATTATTGTCCCTGCTATTCAAAATCTGCCCAGAACTCAACAGCAGCAGCAGTGTCAACACAGTAAAAAAGCAGAACTGCAGAAGCTCCTCAGATGTCCTGGATGAGGACCTGTTGTTCAGCAAGTGTGACGGCTGAGGTGACTGTGAATGGCACCCTACATTTACAAAGTGGCTCCAATGAATCAACATAAGACAATTTCCATTAAAGGTCATGTTAACAATTAAACCAGGAAACTTCTATTAGTATTATTTCTGTTGCTAAAACAAGAAGCCTCACCTGAGTAAAAGAAAGAGGTTTAACTTAGTTTTAGAGGTTGAACATGCAAGACTGGGCAGCCCCATCTATTGTCCTCAGGTGAGCCCCCTGGCCTGGGTCACAGCATGGTGTGTAAGTGGAAAGGGGACCAGCTGCAAACTGCAGTGGCCAAGCCTGTGGTGTGACCTCACTTTATGACAACCTACTCTGGTGAGGACTCCCTCTCTCCATGGGAAGAGCATTGGTCTTGATAGGGCCACAGCCCCAGTGACCTGACCACTCTCACCAGGACCAGTCCACCACCTCTTCACCTGGACATACTGGACTGAACCTCCTGTACTGAAATCACTGTGGCATGTCCATGTCAAAATTTAAGCAATGCCTGTATTTATTTTTTTGGTGCCAGAGATTGAACCCAGGGGCACTTAACCACTGAGCCCCATCCTAAGGACTTTTGATTTTTCACTTTGAGACAGAGTTTTGCTAAGTTGCTTAGGGTCTCATAAAATGCTGAGGCTGGCCTCTGCCTTTGGATTCTTCCCAGCATACTCTTTAAATGCCTTTTGTAAATGTGCTGTTTTTAAAGCAAATTATAATGAAAGGAAGGAAGGAAGGAAGGAAGGAAGGAAGGAAGGAAGGAAGGAAGGAAGGAAGGAAGGAAGGAAGGAAGGAAGGAAAGAGAAGAAAATCAAATAAAAGAAAGAAAAGAGAATAAAAAAGAAATGCAAGAAGGCTTATACAAAAGAAAATATAAACTCAGCATAAGGACAACTATGTATGATGCCAATTTCCATTTGCTGAGACTTGGAGTCCTATTATTCATTCAATTCTGTTCTAAGGAGTGAACATTCAGATGCTACTTTTAACAAAAATTTGAAGAAAGTATTTGAATCTTTCCAAGCATGTGGTTTTAAACCTTTATAATATCCAGGATGTTCTTGGTTTGGAAAAATGAAAAGGCTGCCCACTCTTTCCACAACCATCTGCAGGTACCAGCCTGGTCCCCTAAGGCTATTTAATACAGTGAAGCTGAGATCCAGCCAGAACGGAGAACCTGAGGATTAGCTCTCCTGTACTGCCACCACCTCTCTCCTCCTGGTACTTTCCAAAGTTGCAGATGCCACATGTGTGGAAGATGGTCACTGCCTGCTGAACCAAAGCTGTGCAGACTCCAGTTTCTCTGAAATAGAAGGAATTATTTATCCTGTTCAGATGCTCATCAGGAAAGCACCAGGTCCTGGGACAAGCTCCAGCAGCAGCCAGGGACAAAGCTCCATAGCAGCTGGAAACATCCCCACATGCCTAAAAGCCAAGGGTCTGTTTATGATGAAAATTTGGGGAAGGAAAGCAATTGTTTGAACTGAGACCGTATTGAAGACTATAGAGAAGAGGGAAGGAATTGCCCAAACCAGGGAAAGCCTTGGAAGAAGAGGAGGGTACCAAGGAGAAGCCATTGCTGCTGTGGATTGGGTGGGTTGCCAGTCAAGAAGGATGGCAGCAGTCCTGGCTACAGGGACTGTGAAGAGTGGACTCTGTGCCATGTCTACTCCTGAGTAGACATGCGTAACACATATAACAATTCAACAGTCAAAAATCAACTATGTTCTCCACACTAAAAATAAACTGTGGATTAGCCAAAGGGGATGGAGGAGTGGGGAGGAGCATGGGGAGAGGGAAGTTGGTGGAATGATATGGGCATCATCACCTTAGGCACACGTATGATTGCACAAATGGTGTGACTTTACTTTGTGTACCAGCAGAGATGTGAAAAATTGTGCTCCATTTGTGACCAATGAATCAAAGAGCTTTCTGCTGTCATGTATAACTGATGAGAACAAAAAAAACCACATTTTAGAAAAATTCATTTTACATTATTTCAGAAAAGAAATAAATACATAATAATATACTTAGCCAATGAAGTAAAATGCCTTTAAGTCACAAACTGCAAAATGTCAATGAAAGAAAGTAACAATAATAGCAATAAATAAAATCCAACCCATGTTCATAGACTGGAAAATGGAATTTGTTAAGATACAAATACTATGCAAACATATCTACATATTGAATGCCATCCCTATCACAATGACTGGTTTTGTGAGTTTTTAATTTCTATGATCCAAATATCTGACAAAACAACTTAGAGGAGCACAGTTTTGTTTTGGCTCATGGTTTCAGAGTTTACTTTCATGGCTGGCTGATCCGTTGCTCTGGGCTCAGGTGAGGGAGAACATCGTGACTGAAGGGCTCGGCAGAAGAAAACAACTCAGGCCATGACAACAGGAAGCAGGGGCATCCCTGCTCAAAAGGGCAAAATGTAACCCTTAAATGCACAACCCCAGTGACCTACTTCCTTGAACCACCCCCATCTGCCTGTTACCACCCTGTTAATCAATATCCCTGGATAAACCCACTGTAGATGTTACACTTATAATCTAATTATCTCACCTGTGAACATTCTTGTGTTGTCTCACACTTAAGCTCCGGAGGGACACCTGATATTTTTTAAAATGGAAACATTCATCTTAAATTTCATGTGAAATCCCCAGGGGACTTAGTCTTGAAAAAAGTAAAACAAACGAAGATGTCTCACATTGTCTCAAACTTACTGCATGCCTCATTCCAAACACTATGTGGTACTGGTTCAAATGCACACATATAATCCAATGGAAGATATAAAATTACTCATATGTAGACAACTTCAATTCTTTAGGATTGGCAAGCCCAACAAATTAAAGGTGGGTGGTTTGTTTGAAAAAGGGTGTGTGGAAAACTGAATATTTACATGGAAAGGGAGGAGGTTGGACTTTACACCATACCCTACACAAAGATTGACCCCCAAATGGATGTAACACCAAAATCTAAGGACCAAATCAATAAAACTTTACACAGAAAATCCAGAGGAAAAGCTTCATGGTTTTTGATTAGCAACAAGTCCTTAGATATGACCTCCAAACTTGATAAATAAGACTTCTTCACACACACACACACACACACATAATTCACATCGAAGAGCACTGTGAAGAGAGTGAAAAGGCAACCAGGAGATTGAGATAAATAATGACAAATCAAACATTTTCTCTGGGATGAATATTCACAATATATGAAGAAGTTCAATTCTATAAAATCAAAAAACAATTACATTGGCAAAATATCAGGCATTGCATAAGA
Source organism: Geosciurus inauris (assembly GCA_004024805.1). Classification (NCBI taxonomy): domain Eukaryota; kingdom Metazoa; phylum Chordata; class Mammalia; order Rodentia; family Sciuridae; genus Geosciurus; species Geosciurus inauris. Next base: position 29,016 of record PVHX01013327.1, read on the forward strand.
CTCACAAAGTACTAATAAATACATCAACAATTGTGCAGCATCATTAATCATTAGGAAGCTCAAATTTTAGCTCTGTGGGATCCCATTGCACCTGTATTAGGACAGCTTCATAGAAACACCAACAATTAGCAAGTCTCAGTCAGAGTGTGTATTATTTGGAAGACTTGCACACTGATGGCTGTGAAAATAATGGTCCAGCCAAAGTGGAACACAATCTGCAGTTCCAACAATGTTAAACTCAGAATGAGCACAGGCTTCTGCAATTGCTCTTCTGAGAAAACACCAGCCATGGGAAAGCTGGGTCTTGAGCACATTTTATGCACCATGTTCACAGCATCCTTCACAACACCCAAAGGTAGAAAAGCAACAAGTTCCCAAGCATGGCTGTGGAGATGGAACTAAAGCAGTATATACATCAGGTAGAGTATTACCAAGCGTTGGGAGAAAGAAAATTCTGTCACACATTACACATGAATGAAAGTAAAGGACAATGAGTAAAGAGTATTTTGCCTGTCACGAGAGGACGTCTCCTGAATGCCCCCACTGCTATAAGAACCTTGAATGGAGACAGTCACAAGGACAAGTAGCTGGAGGTTTCCAGGGAAGGGAATTGGGCAGAGAGTTATTGCTTGCGGGATGCAGAGTTTTAGTCTGGGGAGATAAAAAGGTTCTGGAGATAGATGGATGTGATAATTGTACAAGAATGTGCACACCAGGTGTAACACAAGGTATACAGTTAAAACGTTTAAAACCTTAAAAAGTATGTTATGCATAAATCATCAGAGTAAAAAAAAGTTACAGTGGGGAAAAGTATTGCTCCATGTGTAGAGAATATTGTCTGGTATTGAGCGACTTTTACAAACAATTATTGAATATATTTCAGATAATTTTCATGGGACACACACACAAAATCAAATTAACATCATCCTCCCCTGGGGAGCTTCTGGTATAGTGGTAATAAAGCAACATTTGCGCAATATTGACCTTCAGCTGGTGCCGTTTTCAAAGCTCAACACCTAGTAAACTGGCTGCGTATTCACCAACCCATGAGGAGGACCCAGAGAGAAGTAGCTTAGGGACACTTTGAGCAAGCAGATTTAGAGCAGCTGGGCTGGTGGTCACTTACTTCATAACTATATAGTCAGTCTCCTGGGTCCCCTGGCCTTGGTTATAAGGTACCCATGTATCTAATGAAACACTCTCCTGGGTTTGTCCATGATAGGTTTTAGATGAAATCAACATTGGAATTTGTAGGCTGAGTTAAGTAGTCTGCCTTTCCTAATGTGGACCTCATATTTTGGCCTAAATAGAACAAAAGCCACCTTCCTGGGAGTAAAAAGAACTCCTCCTGCCTGAATGCTTGAGCCCTACACTGGTGCTGCTTTGCTGAGGAACTTGCACAGGATCATGAGTTTCCATGGATCTGGAATCTGTTGACATTGGCTAGAGCACATCACTGACTCTTCACGGGTCCATTGCTTACCCACTGCAGATCTTGGAACTTTGATGCTTCCTGAAAATTGTGCATGAAATCCTCATAATAAGGCCCAAACATTTTATTACATACCCAGTCCTCTATCTCCTGTTGGTTTGCTTCTTGAAGAACCCTGAGTGACCACACACTCATATGCACTGAGGGGACTGAGGTGTCTGACTGACAGCAGGGACAGGTACATCTGATTCCTTTGGTGATCCTGGCCTTCTGAGACCGAGCCTCTGTCTCAGGGAATAAATACCTTGATCCACCAGAGGGCAGACCTTATGCACTTATTGACCTTACATCCTGTTCCAGGAGTTCCCTGAGAATACCATGATTTCTTTTTCTATTAAGGTTAGTTCAACAAAGCTATTTTCTACTGTAGCATCTGTAAATTCAAAGATATGACTTTCAGTTCCCTATTTCAGTAAACTGACCAGCTTACATTCTATATTCAAAATCAAGAAGAAAAGAAACTCTTGGTCTTCTTAAGGAAGCAAGGAGATGGACCTGTTGACCTCTTATCCACTTTATATTTCTAGGCTCAACCCTAAAGATACAATCTCTATAAAATAAAAAATCCATTTAGATGCCTTTCATGATCAAAAGAAATTATATTTCATGAATTTTATATTTTAGTGGATATAGACAATAGTTTTTGCATTCTGTATTTCAATAAAGTGATGCAAGGTTCGCTCATTCCTAAGGAAAAACACACACAGCACAAGTGTGTCTGAGGCTCAGCTGGTGATGTCCAGATTGAAACTCCTTCAAATCCACTTTGTCAGGGTTCCATCCAGGCCCTGGAGCTTGTTGCACTAAAAACTGAAGCAAATACCCAGATGCAGATGCACTCCCTAAGATAGTGGCTTAAGCTGTCTAGGAAGTAGGTGGGCACTCACTCCACGTTCCTCTGGACAATGTCAGTAGAGCATCCTCCGGTTTAAGATTTAAGTTGGGGAGAGGGGCTGATTTGCTCTGCTGTGGGTCTACTCAGGGCCTCTTGAGACTCTGGAGGTTGCTATGGACGCTAGGAAGGGAGTCCTCACATGTCCTCTCTGAGGATATCTGCACGAGCCAGCAGGACACATGGCATAGACAGAAGTCTCAGAGTTCACAGCCTCACGGGTGTGTCTGGAAACATCTCCGGAGCTCCTGTCGCTCTCCCTGGGTTTCTCCTGTTAGGCTGCATTTCGCTTATTTTGTTACACGACAAACATTTTCTTTGCTTTCTTTTCCGTTCTTTACTTCTTTGTTTCACGAGCACAGGATATTGAAATTGTGGAAGTGTACAGAATGAAGGAGAGAGCAGGTTGGGAGGAGCAGTAGGTCCCTGCGGATGAGGAAGGGGGCTCTGACACCCAGAGTCTGAGCCTCTGCAGGAGGAGACCAGAGAGCCAGCAAGTCTCTGTCCTGGGAGGGGTCAGTCAGGAGACATGTGACAGGAAGTGATACTAAAACACATAAATATACCCACAGCGGTGTTTGTGTACAGGGTGCTGTGTGAGCGCAGTGGGGAGAAGTAAAAACTGGGAGGAATCTAGAGAACTGTGTGGAGGGTCAGAGAAGTGTCGTGGTTTTTCATTAGAGTCTGCATTCTTCCCAATAAAAACTCACCTTCATTATAACTGAGGTTTCTTTCACTTTGTAAGAATCACATCATACGCTGATTGCCAGTGACGGTCAAGAACGCTGTTGGACAGAATCACATTACTATAAGGAAATACCACAGAAACTAACTTATAAAGAGGAAAGGTTTGTTTGGCTCAGGTTCTGGAAGTCTCTGTCCAAGATCAAGTGGTCCCATGGCTTTGACACCTGGGCACGAACAGCACATCATGAGAGGGGATGAGGAAAAGCCAACCACTTAGCTCAGGGACCAGGAAACAAAGAGGAAGAGAAAGAGGCTGGAGCAACCATGATCCCCTTTGAGATCCTTCCCCAGGTCGCGAAGGGCCTCCCATGAGGTCCTCCTTCCACAAGTTCCACCCTGGGGCCACGCCTTTAACTCATAGACCTGTGAGGACACTCAACATCCACACTAGCAGATTTGGATGGGAAATATACCTGAACTGGGCCCAACAGACCACTGGACAGCATGAGCTCACTGAGTTTCCAATCAAGTCCCAGGATCCTCTGTGGTTCAGTGGCGAGGGTCTGATGGCAGTGTCAGCCTCAACACAGCAGCCTGGAGGCTGGGGACACCACTGGCCACCACTGATGCAGTGGCATGCAGCAGACTGTGTGCCTGTCCATCAGCATCCTGGTGGCCGTGGTGATGGTGCTGATACTGCTTTTAGAGCTGTGCTCTCTCACGTGCTGCACATGAGCCACAGTGACTCTATCAACTTACATTCAATTACATTTTACAATGAACATTTCATTTTCAATTGAGTCTTTCCATGCTTCATCTCAAAGACTATGTGTGGCTGCCAGCTGCCACATGGGACAGCTCAGAAATAGATCTCTTCATCATGGCAGAAGATTTGGTTGGCCAGTGTTGGTCTCAAGATTCAGAAGATGATTCGTGGTGCTGCAGCTCAGAACACAAACCTCCCCAGCCACTGGGCACAAGCCTGGCTGGTTTCAGGTCCTTCCCCAGCTGGTGTAGCTGCTGTTGTCTACAGTTGGCTCTGGGAGGCTTCTGGAGTTGTAGGAATGAGGCTGCATTGACAGGTCTAGACGAGAACAGGGCTCCAGCCACCCTGCCATGATGCCCTGCAGCCCTCAGGAGCCTCTGTAAATCCTCACCTGTGGCATCTCCCAGGGATCCCAGGGACCAGCCCCTAACTGTCAGGGACTATTACCTTTTCTGAACATGGAATTGTCTGTTAGTCTTGTGTCATTAATTAGATGTCTGGATCAGATAAGCGATCATTTTTTGTTCTCTGCAGAATCCCTTTGGTGACAGATGCAATTGGACAAGCTCCATCAGGAACAGAGAAGGCACTCCAGCCTCTGACCTTAAGAGATGCAATGCCAACGTTCAATCAGTAGGTGGCAAAACCGTACACAATTGGCAATGAGAAGGTTGATCTTGGAAGTACGAGGTAAGGAATCCCGTGACACTGTCCACTACCTACAGGAAGAACCTCAGGCTTTAGTGGGGACTCTGTGTGACCAGGACCACGTGGAGGAACCCCAAGGAAGCCGAAATGTGGACAAAGCCTCTCTGTGTTGGTGCTGTGAGACTGCAAGCCCAATCTTGCTTCTGTGCCCTTCCCCGGAGTCACTAAGGCCATCTTTTATGTGTTGTTAATGCTGCTTCCATTCATATGTTGACATCCCACCCATTTTTGCTGTGTTTGGAGAAATTGTCTAGAAGAGGGAGTGGAGGTTAAACAAGGACATTCAAGTGAGGCCAAGCCCACAGGAACAGTGTCCTTCTGAGTAGAGGCACAGGGAGCTCTAACTGTCCTGGCCATGATGCCTGGCAGGTCTGGACAGATGTCACTCTGTCAGTAGCTGAGCTGTTTTCAGGGCCTGAACCTCCTCAGTCTCCCCAGTCTCCCCAGCTGCTGCTCCACCAAGAGGTGGCTGAAGGTCTCAGTCGATCTTGGGACACAGGCAGGGACAGCTCTGACAGCCTCCTCCCCCTCCCCTTGTACCCTCCTCAGCTTGACCCCTTCTGTCTTTCAGCCGCTTCACTGAATCGCGTCCTCAGTGTGTTTCGTCAGAACTAATGTTCTGAATTCATATTCCAAATGCATCCCTACTCCAGACCCTCTGACTTTGGCCCCTTCTCTGGGGCCTAGTGTGCCCCTGCGTCTCTCAAGCCCTGTCCCACCGCTGACTGCAGTTTGGACTCCGTGGCCTGAGTCCTCATGGCAGAGTCATATGTGGAGTGCTGTGCTCCATGGAGGCCGAGAAGTGCACAGACGTTCAGAAGCTGACATGAGGCAGATGCTGCCCACTGTCAGCAGGGTCCCTGCGGCCATGGGAGCTGTTAGGGCTGGGTTGAGAAACCCAGGGGGATCCGTCAGAGGACAGTTGCCAGCGCTGTGGGGTGGTTGTCCTGTGACCAAATAGCCACTAAGCCTCCTGTGCTGCCCACACCCAGCTCTGGACACAGAACTTCTGGACATAGAACTTTTGGGCCTTGAGGCCCAAACCCACTGCGTTCCCCTGACACCTCACACTGTGTGTACCCAGAGGTTAGCTAGTTTTTTGTTTTTTGTTTTTTTTGCCGGGTGGGGGAGGTTTCTGAGATTGAACTCAGGGGCATTTAACCACTGAGACACTTCCCAAACCTATCTATCTATCTATCTATCTATCTATCTATCTATCTATCATCTATCATCTATCTATCTATCTATCTATCTATCTATCTATCATCTATCTATCTATCTATCATCTATCTATCTATCTATCTATCATCTATCATCTATCTATCTATCTATCATCTATCTATCATCTATCTATCATCTATCTATCTATCATCTATCTATCATCTATCTATCTATCTATCATCTATCTATCTATCATCTATCTATCTATCTATCTATCATCTATCTATCTATCATCTATCTATCATCTATCTATCTATCATCTATCTATCTAATTGATTTATTTAAATTTTGAGACAGGGTCTCCTAAGTGGCTGAGGCTGGCTTTGAACTGGCGATCCTCCTGCCTCAGCCTCAGTGTGCCCTTCTGTTGAGTTTAGCAATGGAGCGTCAGAGAGACAAGGCAGGTGAAGCCAGGTGCATTACTGTCCCTGGTAGTCCTCAGGCAGAGACACCGGGCCCTGGGAGGACTCCCTGATTTGGAAACCCAAGGTCACCCCCACTTCCACCACTTCTGCTCCTCCAACTTCCAGCCGCTGCGTTCTTCCTCAGGCAGAAGTCGCCGTAGAATGGGAACCGTGCTGGCCCCGGGTGGCGGCTGCGCTGGAGCTGCCGGGACCGAGCGCGGACGCGCAGCGCAGCCCCAGCCAGCCGGACTCTGGTCACTGCTTCAGAGCAGGAACTGCGCCAGGCTCCCGCACCTGCCCTGCAGCCAGTGTCTGTGACGTCACAAGCCGCTGTCCAGCGGCTCCCCTGAAGGACCCCGCCGCAGCAGAGGTGTTGCGCAGGAGGAGGAGGAGGTTCAGGCCCGGAGCACAAGGTTGCAGACTGATCAGATCCTCGCTGTGAAGAGTCGACAAGGGGGTGGAGGATCTGAACTCCAATAGCAGGAGAGCTGCCCCAGCCCCGTGTCCCCCCTGGACATCCAAGGCACCTGCCAGATGGCTCCTGGGCTTCCCTACCTGAGGCTCTGCCAGGGCATTCAGCGCTCAGAGGACAGGAAGCCAGGTTTACCAGCTGCTGCAGGAGGAGGCAGCCCGGCCTTCCTGTGCACGGTGCTGCTCCTGAGCCCAGCCCTGCCGGAGCCTCCTGGGGCGCTGCCCCTGCCAGCCTCCAGCCTCCGAGCTCCCAGCTCAGGCTCTTTTCCTCCTGACTTCTATCGTCACTCCTGGATGTTCTGGGGATGTGGTGTTACCCCTGAACTCCACATCGGGAATGACAAGGTGGACAGAAATGCCATAATATGAACCATTGAGTGTGTTTTTATCCTAAAGGAAAAGAAAGACATCAGTCAGGACTTACCCGTTGTTCGGCAACACTCTGCCTGTCCTTGGCCTACTTTGACCTTTGCTCCCTCAACTGCTGGATTATACAAATGATTGAATAAAGCAAATGATTGCATGTTACTAGGAGTGTACCTGGAATTTACCAATGATTTTTAAAAATGAAAACTGGATGAAAAGTATACAGAGAAGATGAGAAAGTACAATTCTTCCAATTAGAAAATAATGAGCTCAACAGTAATTTAAGAATATCTGGAGTTCCAGAAAGAGAGAGAAGAGAAAATTGGGCAGAAGTAATATTCAAATACATATTTTTGATAAAAAATTAGTAATCAGCAGGAGTGTGTAAAAAATGCAAAAGCCAGTTCTGCTGACAGAATGTAGTCCTGGATACAAACATGAAGATATATGAGTGGACAACACTGGCAAGAGAAAATATATGTATAAATGAAGATTGGCTTTGGCCACATATATAACAGCCAGAGCAATACCATGCAATATGAGATGCATACATAAGAGGAATGCGTGAGATACTAACAAAAAAGTTGAATGTGAATGGAATTAAAGGACCTAGTAGTTTCAGAAAACTGGTAAAGTCAGTGTTTTGTTCCTCACTAATAGGTCAAGGTGAAGTGAATTTCTAATTACTGATTTAATGTAATAAAAGTTCTACAGTACATTAATATATAGCGCACAAAATAACAAATTTGTGAGGATCTCAATCTTATGTGCTCACAGATTGCATGGAGATGTGTAAATTGGAAAAAAAAAATATCATGATGAATATCGTGCTAACTGAAGTAAGCCAATCCCAAGAAAAACAAAGGCTGAATGTTTTCTCTGATTAGTGGATGCTTATCCCTAATGGGGGTGGGGGTGGGGAGCATGGGAGAAATAGAGGAAATTTGGATGCCCCAAAGGGGAGGGAGCGGAAAGGAGGGGACATGAGGGTAGGAAAGCTGGTGGAATGAGATGGACATCACTACCCTCGGTACATGTATAAAGACACCAATTGTGTGACTCCATCTTGTTTACAACCAGAGAAATGAAAAATTGTGCTCCATATGTGTACTGTGTCTTGAAAGATATTCTTCTGTTTAAAAAAAAATTTAAAAATCATGACGGATTCAAAAATGCTCATGTTTTCTAATAGCATCAGTAAATTCCAAGCCTAATAGCCAAGATATACAAGTGAACATGTCCACCACGGGATATGTAGATGAATGTGCATAACAGATCTGGCCTAAACGTTGGATAGCATCTGAGTGACAACTACAAATTCATGAATTGTGGAATATTCACAGAAGAAGTATTAAACAATAATTAGAACATTTACTGATATCCACCAGGAATAACATCTACCTCAAACACAGAACAATGAGGTAAAGTTGCTAGAAACAAAAGCATGCTCTTCAATGTACATGAAGTTCCAATCCAGAACAACAAAACTTATGATGGGCTTCAGAGTAACAGTTGCTTGGCAGAGGTTACAGGGATGTTGACTTGGCAGATGTATGAAGGAAGTCTGGAGAGCTCTATATTTTGTTCTGAAGAGCAAATGCATGTACAATGCTTATTTGTATAATTTATATTTCTTCCACTTATACAGTGTGCTTTATTTTTAAAGATTAAATTTATGTGCTTATTACATGATACATAAATATCTAGTAAAAGTCACATATGTATGGGCACATTACCTTTTAAAGAAAGCATAAAATGTGCCCAGAAAAATGCCTAAAGGCTTGAAAAATGGGAGAGGAAATGGAAGAAAACAGTTCAGTATAATTTTATTTCAACATAATTGGAAGTAGCTATATTTATACAAATATAACAGACTGTAACAAGACATCTGCAATGTTTTGAAATGTCTGTTGGAGAAGACTCAAAAGATGATCTAAATAGATGAAGTCCAGTTAGTGAGCTGGAGCAGAAAGCTAGAGACCTATCAGAATGAGGTGAGATGAAAATAAAAGAAAAATACATGAGTTCTGAAGATTCTACCATCCCTGAAAGTGACAGATGGAGAGAATATTAAGAATGCGGAAGAGAAATCAATCAAAAGCAATTAAAAATAGCAATTTCATTTATGTGACTGGCAAATATTTTCTCCCATTCAGTGGGTTGCCTTTTCATTCTGTTGATAGGGTTTTTGATTCTCTTTGAAGCACAAATATTTTTAACTTTAGTTCATTTTTTTCCCTTTTGTTGATACCACTTTTAGTGTCATATCCAAGAATAGCTGCCAAATCCAATGTAATGAAACTTTTCCCTGTGTTTTATTTTTCAGTTTTTGCTCTTAACCTTTCTATGATTTTTTCTGTGATTTTGAGTATCTGTTTATACATAGGTCAAGTTAAGTATTCAACTTAATTTATCTGCTTATGGCTATATGATTTCCCCCACACTATTTGCTGAAAAGTTTGTCCTCTTCCCCCATTGAATTGGGTCCCTTGTTGAGCATCATTTAAATGTAAATGTGAAGTTTTATTTGTGAACTCTCTATATCATTGGTCTGTGTGTCTGTTTATACCAGTATTGTATATTGGATGTCTTAATTTTTAACTTTTAAATTGCTTTATTGATATATCATTCACAAGTATATTATTTATTCAGGTCATTTGCCTAATTTTAATTGGGTGATTGTTTTTGTTTTCCTTTTTGTTGTGTATTTTATTGTGTTAGTTCCTTATGTATTTTGGATATTAACCCATTATTAGTTATATGATTTACAAATATTTTTCTACCACTCTGTAGAATGTCTTTCTTTTTTTGTCTGTCTTTCTTTTTTTATTTGTTGTTTTTAGATACACATGACAGTATTTTGACATATTATACATACATGGAGTGCAACCCATTCTGGTTAGGATCCCATTGGTGTGGTTGTGCATGATGTGGAGTTACACTGGTTGTGTATTCATATGTCAGCATAGAAAAATCATGTCCAATTCAATCCACCATCCTTCCCATTCCTGCTCCTTCCCTTCATTCTCTTTTGTCTAATCTCATGAGCTTCTGTACTTCCCCCTCACAGAGGAAAAGCCTTCATGCGTGCACCTGTTTCTACCACTTTATCTTTATAGGATTTTTTTTCTATTTTTCCCGAACAGACAAAGGTAATTTTACCATTCAGAAAAGAATGCATATTATGCAGATCCAAATGATCTGGAGGATTCAGAAAAATTTTGTGTGTAAACAAACCAGTTTCTCACAGTGCTTTGAGAAATATGTATAGTTATATATGATACATATGACCATGTATTATGTATAGTTATATATATGTGTATGTGTGTATATAGTCACTGAATAAAAGTTGTTTTACTACCTTCTGTGTTCATCTTTTTCTATGACCATCTTTCAAATATCTTAATCCCCCAATCACGTTTTCACGTGTTCCACAAACACTGACTCCAGCTTAATGAATACAAATGGTTCACTTCTAAGAATCTCTTCCCAAGTCACAGAGATATTATCCTTGATTCCAATTACATCGATGCCAAACAGTGTTTTGCAAAGGAGACTTATATAACATCGCTGATGTGTAGAAGTCTTCCCTCATTTGTTTGACACTGATCAAGTTTGGAGACACTCAGAGGCCTGTTTCTCCCTGTACCTTTGGAGATGATTCATACTCTCATGATCTGTGTAGTGTGGGGGTGACAAGATTTGGCAATTATCTTTGAAGCCTTGGCATAATGTGTTATCATATAAGGGAGAGAGACACTTGTTTGGAATTAGGAATTGTATTATTTTAAATCTTTGAATTATATAATAAAATATCAAAATGTGGTTTTGACCAAAGAGGAATTTGTACAAGACTTCACATTTTGTGAGTTTATAAGGACATCAGATTATGAAAAGAATAGAACTAATTAAAGGGTACACTTGGTAAAATGTTATCATTATTTTTCCAAACAATAGTACCATTTTCTTAAATTTGAGAATAATGAAGCATATTTTGTATAAAAAAATAATATATATATATTTGAAGAGCAAAATTTCAGGAATTGAGTTTCAGTATAACAAGTGTGATAGATTTCTCACTATCACTAATTTTCCCACAATTCAAATCCCTTATTGGGAAATGGGTTAAATTAATTTTAAATTTTTTTTTTAAATATTTTTTTTTTAGTTGTGTCTTTATTTTATTGCTTTGTATGTGGTGCTGAGGATCGAACCCAGAGCCTCACGCATGCGAGGCAAGCGCTCTACCGCTGAGCTACAATCCCAGCCCTTAATTTTAAATTTAACACACTTCCAGAGTAATCCTTTAAAACTGGCAATAAAATACATTCTTTTATTATATGTAAGTGTATTTGGATTTTTAAAAATTTTCCAACTTCTGAAAATTCTGACTTCTTTCACTAGCATAATTTTAGGAATCCAATATTTGCAAGAATAAGAACAACAATTTAATTGATTGCACCCTACCAAGATGAAAATATCAAATAAACCAACCTTAAAGAAAGTGTTGAAATTAAATATGAAATATTTTTCTAATTCTATATTCTCAGCCCGGTGTTTTCATGAATCCATATTCCATGAATATGGTGGCATTTAAAGATCAACATTATTTTTAGTCAATTACTGTTCCAGTCTTGTTAATATGTCTTATTTTGATACATTTTCCCAAAAGATATTCAAACCAACCTTTCTTGTAAAACCATATTTAGAATTGTATTTGTTTGTTTGCTTTACCAATTAAATGTGACTTTGGGTTAAATTATCCAAGATTACATTGTGCTTTAAACTCATCTTTCCATTGCCTCAGGATTTGTCTTTTTCTTGCAGGATTGTGACTCTCTTTCCGAGGTGGAACCCATTTCTCATGACCTGTTCAATACAATAGAAAGGGCATCAATGACAAGTGATGAGAGATAAAGTTGCTGCCCTCTTGTGGTGATTAGCAGAATGGTAGAGTGCACCCTGAGCAGGCATCGTCTTTAAATAAAGGCTCAGTAAAATGCCACTGCTGGTGCAGTGCCTCAAGACACAGCTGCAGAGGATGCTGTCCTTGTTCTTTTCTCCCGTGGACTCTCCTTTGCACCTTGACTTTAGGCTGTGGCTCCGCTGCCACCTAGGCCAGGGGAGAAATGTATGTTGTCACTCAGCACACGAGGAGCAGGATTCTGAAGGACATGGTTCTACAGCACCAGAAAGACTGTGGTCAGGGCTTCTGTTAACACCATTCAGAAAAAAACATAACGTTGTTTCTTGTTCATTCTGTACCGTTATTGTGAAGAGTTCTTTCTCTAAGAAACTCCTGGGGTTGACATGGTGTATGTAAGAAAGTTATGATGGGAAATATATCTAATTGCTGCAACTCATAACCAGGAGTTCTGTACCCAATATCTAAGGCACAAAACTATTTCTGCTTTTCCTTTTACGTAAACTGGAGTATCAGATTTTTTGAATATTTTATTGGTTCTAATTAGTTATACATGACAGTAGAATGCATTTTAATACATCACACGTAAATTGAGTATCATTTTTCACTTTTCTTGTACATGATGTGGAATCACACTGGTCGTGTACACGTGTACATAGGTAATCAGGTCTGATTCATTGTTATCCTTCCTAGCCCCACACTTCTCCGCCCTTCATTCCCCTGTACTTAATGTAAAGTAACTCTATTCTTTTCTAGCCGCACCCCCCCCCCGACATACACATATCAGAGAAAATATTTGGTCTTTGGTTTTTTGGGATTAACTTATTTTGCTTAGTATGATATTCTCCAGCTTTAACCGTTAACCAGAAAACCCTATAATTTCATTCTCCTTTAAGGCTGAGTAATATTCCATTGTGTCTATATACCACATTTTATTTATCCATTCATCTCTTCTTGAAGGGCATGATGAGGGGGACAATATGTGTCTCCTTCATATAAAAAAAGCTGATGTTGATAGCTATCAGCTTTTTATATGAAAGAGACAGATGCTTTTGTTTATAGCTATCAGCTTTTTGTATAAAAAGACACATTTTCCCCCTCATCATAGCCTTCAACAGAATGCTTTTGTGCTTTTAGGTTCCAAGGAAAGACAGTTTCCAAAACCTGCATCTAACATTCTCTGACCCTTCCCTAGTAATGCAGATGGCAGACAATCTTCATCTTTTCCACCTAGAAGCCTCCACCCATCAGGCCTTGTGGGGTTGGCAGCTGTGTCCTTTTCCATACTAGATGGGACCGAAACAAGCAGGAGAGCCATTCAGCTCTCAAATTAGACACTAGACACTCATTGCTTGTCAGAGATTTGCTGTCTCAGAGTGGCAGTTCCAAGTCCATGGGACTTGTCCTGTCCCATAAGGAACCCTGAGGCTTGAGAGCTGTGTCCAGTGCCCGGGCTCATAGCCAGTGGGGCTCTGTGCATAGTGGACCAAGTCTACCCACAGGCAAGTTTCTGAATATTTTCTATTTTGCTTTGTGATCTGTCATCACCACCACCTAAGAAGAACGTCCCTCCCCTGAGGACTCCTGGAGTAGGATCAGAACTTAGGGTCAGCACTGGGCCTGGATATGTGAGGGGGCAAGACCACAGCTCTGAAGATGCTGCAGCTGTGTGTGCAGTGAGGGTGAGCTGTCCTTGTGAATTAAGGGGAGGGGACAGAGCACACTGCAGGCTCCACCAGGACTGGAGCAGACACTGGAGCTGTCACAGGGAGGAGGGGAAGGGAGGGGAGGGAGAGAGAAGCAGTGATCTCAGTGCTGCCCTCGGCTGTGCCCAGAGTGTAAGCAAGGCCTGGGTCACTGCTGGCTCCCCAGGGAATGCTGAGTGCACCTGGAGCCCCCAGAGGGAGGCCATGCTGCCAGAGAGGGCGCTCATCTGCAGGAGAACCCGCTGCTCCGGGCATGGGAACAGCGGGCTCTGATCCTGGACTCTGTTGAACAGGGCTTCACTCCAGCACCCCAGGCCCCGGCCCTGCAGAGTTGCTCAAGCTCCCTGGAAGATGGGTATGGTAAGATCACAGATCCACACCAGTGAGGCTGGAGTTCCAGGACAGGCGAACGTGAAGGTGATGGGGGCCCCACTCTCCTCACCCCTGTGTGGACTGAACCCAGGGCCTGTGCAGGCCGGGCAGGGCCTCCACCTCTGAGCTGCATCCCCTGCCCAGTGTCCAGCTTCTTGGGGGACATTTAGATTGTCCCCAAGTATCAACATGTCAAACATGCCACAGTAATCAGTGTTGAACATACAGTTCTCAGGCCTGGATCCTTCAGGAGGATGAGTGTGCACATAACCACTGGATCCAGGAAAATGCCCATTTGAAACCCATCACCAGACCACTCAAGGCAAAGGCCACTCCACCAGGAACAGCTGTCTCCACCAGCAGGAGTCACTCTCCTCCACACCTGTCCACACCAGATTCTTCTTATAAATGCCCCCTCAAATTCCTGTTAAAATAAAAATTATTTTTTTATTTTGATCATTTAAAGAGGTAGAATGGCTTTTCATATATTTATTATATATTTTAATTTTTCTTATGTGAATTGTACATTCCTGGCCATCACCCATTATCTTTGACTTGATTATTTCTATTATTGATTTGAGGTGTTGTTCATGATTTTTTTTTTTCCTGGTACTGAAGATTGAACCCAGGAGGGCTTAACCACAGAGCCTCATCCCCAGCCCTTTAATTTTTTTACTTTGAGACAGGGCCTTGGTAAGTTGCTGAGGCTGATCTCGAACTTCTGATCCTTCTGCCTCACTCAGCCTTAGGAGTTGCTGGGATGACAGGTGTGCTCCACTGTGCCTGGCTTCTTATCTGTGGTTTTAAAATGTAGTTTGCTGTTACCACCTAAAGTTAACTCAACATGCACTTTACTTGAAACTATAAATTCCAAATAAAAACATAAGTTAGTAATACATTGATTTAATAATTATGTATTACATGACACAGACATACAAATTATGCTTTTGTTGAACACGTGTTCCTCATCTTTCTAAGCAGGATGGGCTCTGGCTGTGACAAGACTCTGCAACGGAAGCTTTTGCCCACCTTCCTCTTGGCCTCAGCACCCCAGGACCAGTGAGCATGTGCTGAGCTCTGTTCCCCCAGAGCAGGACCAGCACTGAGCTCCTGGGCCCTGACCCTCACCCAGGTGTGGCCTGGGATTCCCTCAGCACCTCAGGGAGCTGAGAAGTGCCTCCCCTGGACCCCCTGCCTGGGATCATCCTCAGAGCTCTGCTTCCCAGGCCCCCAGCCTCATTGCCCAGGAGCACTTCTGGCTCATAGCTGGGCCCCAGCCCTCAGGCAGTGCCAGCCTGAGCTCAGCCCCGGTGAGCCCCTGCTCCGGCCTCCCCCAGGTAGTCCAGTGCCTCAAAGTCTGCTCTGAGTGTAAATGCAGGGACCTCATGCCCACAAGTGTAAACCAAGTTTGTCACCTGAGACAGGGACAGAGCAGCTGCTCAGTAAACCAGAGCAGCTGCTCTGTCCTGCTGTGCATAGTTGTCTTCCAGCCTGGGGCAGGGGCAGGAATCTGAAGGCATGTGTGACCAGCTCAGAAATGAGACCCAGAGGGGTAAGGGGATGGGCAGCTCTGGGCACAATTTTAACCCTCATGATAAGAGAATGTGGAGAGATTTACCCTGTATTCCTCCCTGGAATGGCTGGGAGACACTTGGTGCTTAGAGCTGTTGTAGAGACAGATGAGACCAGACACCAAAGGAGTAGAGGAAGCAGGGAAGCATGTTTATTGGCCGCAGCCAGGTTCAGAGGACCAGGCTTTCACTATGATCAGTTAATCCCCTGAGCCTCCGGTTCAGAAAGGTTTTGAACCTTTGAAATCATGCTTCACATGTTTCCTGACACTTCTCTACTCACAGCAAGAGCACCAGAGAATCGAAGCAAGCAGGAAGCCACCGGAGCCACAGATATCCTCACAGATACCAAATGCAAGGAGCTTGAAATTTTCCTTCACTTTCTAGGATTGCACTGGACACGACAGCCAGTGTCATGCATGGAAAGGAGGCAGAAAAAGGACGTACTGAGCCTGCGGGAGAGCAAAATAACATGCCACCTACAGACACAGACTGATGCTGACCTGAGAGCAGCAGGTTATCTGCAGGCAATTTTGTGCTGCCCTCTTCTGACCTGGGACACTGGGGAGACTGGGTTAGAGTGAATTTATTGAGAAGAGCCAGCTCTGCAGCTGTGCCCAGCTGTGCCCAGCCTGCCCAGCCCTGCTGATTTGCATGTGCCCACACCACAGCCCACTGCCCTGAGGACTTCTTAACAGGCTGCTCACACCCTGTGCAGGGGTCAGTCCCAGTCAGGACACAGCATGGACATGAGGGTCCCTGCTCAGCTCCTGGGGCTCCTGCTGCTCTGCCTCCCAGGTAAGGGGGGATAGGGCTGGGGATTTTCTCAGCCCACTATGGTCAGCCTGGCTTTTCAGAGAATTTCTTTATAACATGATTAGCAATGAAGATATTTGTTTTATTCTTCCAATGTCAGGTGCCACAGGAGACATCCAGATGACACAGTCTCCATCCTCCTAGTCTACGCCTCAAGGAAACAGTGTCACCATCACTTGTCCAGCAAGTGAAAATGTTTACAGTTGGGTATCCTGGTATCAGCACAAAGCAGGACAAGCTTCTAAGCTCCCGATCTATGCTGCAACCAGTTTGCAATCTGGGGTCCCATCAAGGTTCAGTAGCAATGGATCTGGGACAGATTTTACCCTACGCAGCCTAAAGCCTGAAGATGTTGCCACTTATTACTGTCTACAGCATTACAGTACCCCTCCCACAGGGATACAGGCCATGACATCAACCTCCTAGGGAAGCAGAAGTGTGAGGCTGGGCTGCCCCAGCTGCTCCTCCTGCTGCCTCCACCTGCTGAGGGCAGTTCTCAGCGGCAGCCAGGCTCTGAGCATCACAAGATCTTTTGGTAGAAAGGGCCAAGGAGGGTTCTCTGCATCTGCACTCTCTATTCTCCTCCTCAACCCAAAGGGAACACACATGACTATGCTCTCTTGACATCAGTGAAAACGTTTATTACACCTGAACAATTTCCTTATGGTTTTCATTGGATTTATACATCAAAACACAAGTCCCTAGTGGTGTCCACAGTAGGAATTGTCTAGGTGGAGAAAACAGCAGTCTAATCTGTTTATATTTAGGGCACTAAAACTCTAATTGTCCTGGGCATCTGGCAGTCAGAGAAGCTGAAATCAGAAATGGGACCTGAGGTATCTTTCCAGAATCTAGAGGGAATATTCCACTGAAATTAAAGAGAGCCCAACTGTGGCATCCTCAGAGCTGTGCAGAAGGCCTGAGGTTGGGTTCTGAAGCCATCTGTGGACTGTAGTACTCGCCAGGTGATTCTCATCTTCACCTGTGTCCATGTGTCACCTGCAGGAGACAATGAATAATGGATCCTCCTTTTATGGCTTCCAAATGTCATGGGATTGCCTCTGATCAGGCATTCTACAGAAAATCAATATAGTCTATGTTCTATTCCTTAGATCCTCAGAATATTTTCTTGCAGAAACAAATGGAACTTGGAGGATGTGATTAAGGTAAACATCCAAGATCTGGAGATTTTCCTGAATATTCTGCAGGAGACCAATGTAATCACAAGGGTCCTTAGAATGGGGAGGAAGGACGGTCACAGTCAGAGAGATATGACAATGGTGAGGGGCATTCAGAGACGGAGAAAGGAGCCAGGGGTAGGAACACTGTAGAATTTAGGAGCTGGGACATCTGAAAGTGGATTCTGTTCCCAGGGGCCTCCAGGAGGAACACAGCCCTCCTGACCCCTGGTTTTAGCTCACTGAGAATTCTGAGCTCCAGGACCATGAGATAACCAGCCTGTGCTGATGGTGATCTGTCGGAGCAAAAATAAGGGCTGATGGACGGGGAGGGCAGACACCCTGACAGTGGCTGTGCTCTGGCCCACCAAACATTTCCACATTGCTCTCATTTGGTGTCTATTTTGACAGGAGACAGAGAGCATTTTACCTTAAGAAGGGATGGCACCAGAGTTCTTCTGAGGTAGGAAATACCTAGATAGTTCTCCTCCTGTCTTGGGGTCTGTGCTCACAACACCCAAGTGAGGGGAGGGCTTTGCTTGCTTTCTGTTCATTGGTCTCCACATCAGGCGTATGGATTCGATTCACGGGGAAGTGTGCGAGGGGAGGACTGAGTCAGCGTGGGGGGCAGAGGGCCTGAGGGAGGGCTCAGGGCCTGCATCTGGAATGAAGGCAGGTAGGGCTGGGAGGTGTGCAGGGCTGTGCTTTGTAGAAGGACCTGCAGAGGGCCTGAGTTTGAGATCAGGTCAGCATGGTGTGGGCAGAGGCCCCAGGGAGCTGAGATTCCCTGCTATCAGCTTGGATTCCTCTCCTCTCATCTTGTAGACCACCCTGCACCTTTGGGAAGATTGTGGCCACGTGGAAGACATACATTTAAATCAGACTGATCTGGGTAGAAAGCCAGCCCCAGCCCTCATGGACCGTGCAATCTTGGTTACCCAAACTGTGCTCTGATGACGGGGTCGCTCCTCTGTGGAAAGCGGCAGCAAGAACATCAGACTGGGTCCAGAGGGTCAACCAGATGACCCACCTTGAAATATGATGCTGTCAAATAAACCCCACGGTGCTCTGTCTTTGAACATCTCAGAATGAGGACACTATGTAAGGTCCAACTAGTCAGATGTCATTTTGAACTAGCATCCATCAATATTTATTCTACAAAAATTATGTGCCTGAACACACACTGTGGATTTCCATGTTCTGTTTTGTTGTACCAGAGAAACTTCCAGCTTCCCATTTATGTGTAGCATTAGGATATTGAACCAGGAGATTGGCAGCTATAGTCTGAGTTTGCCCTGAGCCCCATATGTATTAGTTCCCAAAATCTGCTTTAATAAATTACCAGAGATTGATGGTTTATAGCATCAGTACTATAATCTCCCTTGGTTATGGAGGCCAGAAGGCTGGGAGACATCCAGTGGCCCACATTATGTGTTGTAGATCAAGGCTCCCTGCAGAGGTGACAGGGGACACTCTGCTCCTCCATCTGCAGCTCTGGGGGTTGCAGCCCCATGACTCTACCCTCACCCTTTATTTTCCATGACTTTTGTCCTTTTCTCTATGTTAAATGTCTCATTTTCTTATGAGGACGCTTGAGCCTGCATTTAGGGCACACCTTGTTAATACAGGATAATCTCTACCATTTACATATTCTTAATTTCCATCTGCAAGGGTACTTTTCCTAAGGAAGGTACATGCACAAACTTCATGGAGTAGGACCTCATACCATGATAACCACACTCAATCACAAAGCACTAAAAACCAACACCTGTGTGTGTACAACCACCTCTTCTCTCTCCCCCTAGATTGCCCTCCTGCACCCCCTCCCTCAGGAGGAAATTCCCTTCCCTCCTAGTGTGTCCAGCCCATTAGGCACACCCAGGCTCACACAGGAGCATCTTGTTTGGGATGTGCTTAGAATCTGCTCTGTCACTCTCATCAGAAGGAAGGACCTAGCTGAAGTGGCCCTTACCCACCTGGGGATCAGCTGACTCTACGCAGGCCAGTCATGGGCTGTTAGTCTCTGGAACTTTCCATGGTCACGTGTTCCTCAGGCCTCAAGGAGGGTATGCATGTTCCCTGGCTCAGACAGGATCCACCTCTGCTTCCATCCTAACCGTTCAGCTCACTGTGGACAATAGAGTTGAAGGAGGTAAGTAAATTTCCCAAACTATGGTAGTGTCTCTCTTGGTCAAGATAATGGGGCATTTTGAAGCATCCTAAAAAGCTTTGAATGAGAATGTATTTTCTGGTCATGTTCTAGCACAAGGGATGGAAGAAATTCCTGAATTATGAATACCATGGTCACTTTGGCTACAGTAAATATCCTTTTCTTGAAGTTCCCTAACCTGCACAGATGCCCTGTTTCTTCTTAAATTGCAGCTCCTGTCACAGGTGTCTAGTGCAGATGCTATTTTGCATTTCTAACAAACCACCTATAATGTAGATGATGATGCTGGCTTCTGCACCAACTATCAACAGCCAGGCACTCATATATTAATAAAAATGAAGATTACATGTGTATTCATTAGTTTAAATTGTCCATTCATTTGTTAATATAAAGCTGCATGTTTAATGAAGTTCCTCATCATCTGGTTCCTATGTAACTTGACAAATTTTTCCAATGTGATCTCAGACGTGCTGAGGACACTGGAGATAGGATCCCCACATAGCATGAGTTCATCCTCTGTCGAGTGAGATTCTAGAGGTGGAGCAGTAGTGATTGTGCGGGCTCACTCTCATCGGTTCCCAACTCACCATCTCTCTGAGAAGCATATTTCTTAAACTCCATTTTAACCTATGATTTGCTGAGAGCTTGTTCAATTGCTGTGCCTTCTCCAGTGGATATCTGAAAAGGAGAATTCAGTATCCACCAGCACCAGTAGGCAGATGCAAGGACACAGGTAAAGTGAGCTCTGTGGAATCATCAGGGTATATATTTCAGGCAGCTGAAAGAACCAGACCTACTCATTCACTAACCCCATAGTCAGAAGGCCCATGTCTTCAGGGTCAGACAAGGTGTGGGTTAGGGGCACCAGACAACGCCCTGTTTGTCATACCATCTATGCTGACTGCCAGACCTGCCAAGGCAGATCATGAGTATAATGTAGACTCCAATTCCCTGTGTTAAAACAAGCCCTGCTTGGAAATCTGAGGTGGCTTCAGTTTTGCTACATAATGCAAGCTGATACTGCAACTCAGACTTTCAATATGCATTGGTTAATGTTATTTATTAAACCAGGAAAGATATTGTTTACTGTTCCTGAGCTGAGGAGGAAGAAGGAGAGTGAAGGTGCAGAGGAGATCCCTGGTCCCTTCTAATAAAACCTCCCTGTGACCTCAGACCCTGGTGCCTCTGAGCGGTTCTCTGAGCAGGTGGAGGCAGCAGGAGGAGCAGCTGGGGCAGCCCAGCCTCACACTTCTGCTTCCCTGGGAGGTTTTTGTCATGGCCTGTATCACTGTGGGAGGAAGCTTATCATACTGTTGACAGTAATAAGTGGCAATGTCCTCAGGCTCCAGGCTGCTGATGGTGAGAGTAAAATCCGTCCCAGATCCACTGCCACTGAACCTCGATGGGATGCCAGATACCAAATAGGTTGCACCATAGATCAGGCGTGTAGGAGCTTGCCCTGGTTTCTGCTGATACCAGGCTAAATAATTGCTAATGCCCTGACTGGCCCAGCAACTGATGGTGACTCTTTCTCCTTGAGATTTAGACAGGGAGGTTGGAGACTGGGTCATTGTGATGTCACATCTGGCACCTGAAATTAGATACATGAAAAGAAATATACACACAACCAATCATGTTCTAAGAGAATTTCCCTGAAGAGCCCATCAGCACTGACCACACTGGGCTGAGTAACCCCAGTGCTGTCCCCCTTACTTGGCAGGCAGAGCAGCAGGAGCCCCAGGAGCTGAGCAGGGGCCCTCATGTCCATGCTGTGTCCTGACTGGGACTGACTCCTGCACATGGTATGAGCAGCCTATGAAGAAGTCCTCAGGGCAGTGGGCTGTGCTGTGGGCACATGCAAATCAGCAGGGCTGGGCAGGTTGAGCACAGCTGCAGAAAAGTCTCCTCTCAGTCGCTCAGCACAGACCCACAGGCCCGCTGTGTTCCAGGGAAATGCAGATAATCTGCTCCTCTCTGGGGTGAGAAGACAGCCTCTGTCTAGTACCATCTGAGTAGCTTGCTATCTTGATCTCTTCCAAGTTCATTGCTTGCTGTCTTTTCTGCTGTTCCCTCTAGGACAAGGGCTGTCCATTATAGCACAATCCCAGAATATCCAGGACATTTACCAGCTACTTCCCTTTGCACTTACGGAAATCACTGAGGCCGGGGGAGTTTCCTCTTTGCTCTCATTCTCTAATACTCATGATTTAAAATAGAGAGGCAATAAGAACACATGGTGAGTCACAATTTATAAAGAAGGGTGTCACTTGCTTTCATTCAGCCTCACGCCTCCGGCTAAGCAAGTTGCCTTCCTCCACTTATAAATGGTCTGTCCAACTACTTCCATCGAAGCCATCCAGGGTCAGGGATTTTCTTCTTTCCCATCTGAAGAGTATGAGCTTTCTTTTTAGCTCAGCTCATGATTATATATATATATATAACTTTGTTCTCTGGATGTTCAGATCATTGCTTATATTCTGTCTCCTCTGGCAACCCAAGTCATTCTGGCAACCCTTCAGAAGTAGAGCTCCTCTCTCTACCAAGTACCCTTTGATATTCTCCTCTGTTCCCTAAAATTACATAATCTGCATCTCCAAATATGCATCATCTCTTAAGACAATCAGTTCTAAGTGCCTGGTTTAGAACAGTGGGGGCCAGGCAGGGTGCAAGGGAAGCACGTGGAGGTGGGGGGGAGGAGCCCTGCATGGGGTCCTGAGGGTGTCCCCACATAGGGTGGTGGTAGTGTTGACCCAGTGTGGATTTCCAAGAGGGGTGAGACAAGGGGGGCCTTTGGAAGGATGAGTCCCCTGCATAGGAATCAGCCCGGGCATGACGAGAAAGACACCCATGCAGGGAGACAGATATGATGGTGGCCAAAAAGGGGTGTTAGAGTAGAGGAAGTGGGTGGGAATGTTAGAGGAGTGTGTGCAAAGGAGGAGTAGGTGACAGTGAGAGCTGGGGACTGGTTTTGAATAGGAGTTGTTATGGTTTGGATCTGAGGTGTCCCCATCCTCATTTGTGACACAATTCAAGAAGGTTTAGAGGAGAAATGACTGGGATATAAAAATCTTAACCCAAACAGTGAGTTAATCCCCTGATGAGATTAATCGAGTGGTGACAGTGGGCTGCTAGGGTGTGGCTGGAGGACATGGGTCATCGAGGGTGTGTCTTTAGTGTATATATTAGTATCTGGCAAGTGGACTCTCTCTCCCTCTCTCTCTCTGCTTGGGATCATCATGTGAGCTGCTTCCCTCAACCACACTCTTGCCAAGTTTTTCTGTCTCACCTCCCACCCCAAGGAATGGGAATAACTGCCTATGAGCTGAGACCTCTGAAACCATGAGCCCTTAAGTAAAATCTTCCTCCCCTAAAATTGTTCTGTTCAGATCCTTTGGTCACAGCAGTGAAAAAGCCGACTAAAACAGGAATTGATCAAATATGCCAATTCATTTATGATCACTAGATCCAAGATCCTCAGTGTTACAGAAATAAGTTACTTAATTGAAAGGATACTAATGAAATGAAACCTATGATTTTAGAGCATAATCAAAGATATCATTGTATACTTGCAACTCTTGTAGAATAGGACGAATGCCTTGCAGAATTAGACATATATGTCTCTGTATATTAATAGATAGGTAGATAGAGAATTTCCCTAGTTTAGAAGAAATGGCCTTCTAGTCTCAAAAAGCATGCAGGGTTTCTAAATACCATTATTCAGTAAAAGGAACCATCAACCCTTGAAGAAATGTGTATTACAGAATCTACAATAGGAAAAATGGAGTTGGGGCCTGGTCCATCCTGGAACTAAGGGTACACTTAATGAATGAAGTGGTCATAGCCAATCAAAATAGAAACCAATTTGAATGGGACTTCAACTAGCTTCGCTAGAAATATTTGAGCATGAAAAGAATTAATGATGAATATACATTATAAACCATGGAATAAAATATTAATCCATGAATTTATAGTTCTATCTTAATGAAGAATGGGATATTCATGAAATATCAAGGAAACTGTCCACAAATCCTTCCTAATTATGAAGGGGAAAGTAACTGCAGCAGTGAATGCAGGTGATACCTCCTGAATCCAGGTGCACAGCTTCTCCTCTGGCTGAACTGTTGAGGTTGTGACCCCAGTGACTCAGGGTCTGGCAGATTTGGAGACAGGGTGCTTGAAGAGGTAGTTATGTAAAGTGAGGTCATTTGTTGGTGTTTAATTCAATGTGCCTGGTGTCCTCATAGAAAGAGAAAATTAGAACTCAGAGACACCAGGGCAAAGACCATGAGACACAGGGAAGATGACTGCCCGTAACTCAGAGAGAGGCCTCTGAGGAGAACAGCCCTGCTGATGCCTTCTCCTCTATCTGATAGATTCCACAACTGTTAGAAAATAAATGTTTGCTGTTTAAAACCTCCCAGTCTTGTGTCCTTTGTCATATCAGCACAGTAAGTACACTGCTGGAGATTGATTAGTGAAATGTAATCAAGAGGGAAAAGCAAATACTAAAGGATGGACATTGTATACAGCAACTGGTGTGTAATCTTCAAAAGTGGCAAGGTCCTGATGTTGAAGGGAACACTGCAGATGTTCCACATGGAAGGAGTCTAGAGACCTGCCACTACAGATAGCACAGGAACTGGGACCACAACACTTCCTCACCAAAGGCAAGATGGGGACAGCTGACGTAATGTGAAGTGGACTTGACAACTGCCTGGATAACATACTAATGCCAGTCCCTTGATTCCATGTTGCATTGGGTGATGTAGGAAAAGAGCATCTGGAGGAAGCACATAGTAAAATGTGGCGGGCCATCAGGTCTTAAGCTAACACTCCAATGGTGTCAGTGCGAAAGAAGAATTTTGTGTTGTCTAAACATGTCTGTGAGTCTGAAGTTTCCTCAAAAAAATTTTCAAAGATGAAACATCTGTTCTCAAGAGAGAGAGAAAGATTTTTCTTATCACTTTGCAATAACCCTGACCAGTTCTTATATTGCCATCTGCTATTGTCTGTTCCCAAGGGATGGGGCTGGAGCCTTGGTCCTCATATGGTGATATTAGAAGGTGGTAGAACTCTAAGAGTCGGGACCTACTGGAAGGTCCCTAGATTAGTAGGGGCACTGCCCTCAGAAGGAGTCAATGTCCTTCTCATGGGGCCACAGCTAGTTCCCGGGAGGAGGGCTTAACCAGGACAGCCTGCACACTCCTGACCTCTGGCTGCCTATCTGGCCATGGGACCAGCCAAGGAGATGGTCTCTCTGAAAGGCGAAACTTCTGTCCCTTGGAATAAGATTGGAGTAATTATTCTCAAAATCTAGAAGTCTACCAAACAGTAATTGAGAGCTTGGGAAGGAGAAAGTAGTTTCTTGGAACAAGAGACTACATGTTCCCTCTCCCACCTCTAGCCAGGACTCTGATTTAAAGAATACACAAGAAAATAATACTGACTACAGATCTGGGGGCACAATAAAAATGTGCATAAAAATAAAATTACTGCATAGTCTAACATCACTCACTTACATAACCACACCCAATGTATTCAAGTCATCCTGAATTGATGGAAGAGGATTGGGTCTCTCTGCTCTGACCCTCAGTGACAAGGAAAATGTACTACCTGAAGCTGAGAACTGACTGTTCCTTACTCTGAATAAGACCCAAGACTGTGACTTATTTGCTTGTGGGGCCTCTGGGGACACAGTTGTTTTTGGGACTGTGCAGATGCAGACCCTGCCTGACCCACACCAGGGAAAGTTCATTGTATTTAAGTTCCCAGGCTTCATGTACTTTCCAGGATCATGTCTTTCCTTCTTTCCAGTATCTAGTGACGTCTACAGACCTGCTAAAGAGCAATCAATCCCCTCAGTGGGGACAGCTTCCTATGTCCTTCTGAATCAGGCCATCGCATGATTTTATAAAACCTACTCGCTTTCTCTATCTAACAGCAACGACAGTCTCACATGCATTACTGTTTGGGGATGGAAAGCTTTCCTCAAATGACCTACATCCTTACACTAGGATAGCCACAGGGGTGAGGGGTGCAGAGGACCGTGGGCCACTCCCTCTGGCCACCATGGCTCTTGGTACCTCTGGGTTCTTTGTCACTGATAATAAAGTGTTTGTTGTGGGCTTCAAGATTCCCAGCGTGTTTTGCTTTCTGGTTACTCAGAGCAATACCTATGATGGAGGTTACAGGTTCTCTGAGCAGAAGGGCTGACCCCATGTGGGTTGCAGTTATATCTGCTCACAATGTAGGGTCCCACTGAATGTCCTGGTCACAGCAGCACAGTGCAGCACCTCCAGGCTCTTCACTGGGACTGGAAGTCATGCCTCTGCCCCAGACCCACTGCCACTGACCTGGGAGCAAGGGGTGTGTGCAAGGTGAGGAAGCTCCATGT
>PVHX01013328.1:0-55214 GCA_004024805.1 Geosciurus inauris
AAAGATCCATCAACAACTAAAAAAAAAGTATTAAAAAAAAAAAAGAAGAGAAACTCAGTCTAGGGGCTGGGGCTGTGGCTCAGTGGTAGAGCGCTTGCCTTGCATGTGTGGGGCACTGGGTTCAATCCTCAGCACCACATAAAAATAAATAAATAAAATAAAAATACTGTGTCCATCTACAACTAAAAACAATATTTAAAAAGAAAAGAAAAGAAAATAAACCTAGTCTAGTGGCATCAAAGAATTACCAGAATAATCAGTTCCAATTTAAGAAACTGTTACCAGGTTAATAAACTCAAGCATAATCGCCCCAAAGAATGTTTCTTATTCCACAAAAACCAGTGTTGAGAAGCTGGAAGAGGTGGTACATGCCAGTAGCCCCAGCCACTGAGGAAGCTGAGGCAGGAGGATCAGTGGAGCCCAGCCTGGGTGACATTGTAAGACCTCTATCTCAAGAAAAAGAAGGAAAGAAACATAGGTGTGAACAGACGCATTCCTAGACACATGTTAGAAATTGTTTTTAATAAGGATGCAGGAAACAAACAATGTCTATAATGCACAGAAACCAAGTGATTGACAAAAATTTAAAAATAGCCCCTGATGTCTCTATAATATTAAATTTCAAAATATAACGAAGATGTATTTGTTGAAAATCTTGATTAAAAGGTTGCAACCCAGGATTTTAAAACCCAGGGAAGTCACTGCTCATGAAGGAAAGTCATTAGAAAGCACTCTCAGATATGAAAAAAAACACATAAAAATATAAAATATGAGTTTAGGAAACACATATTTAGAACACATGATATGTGCTCTTTCTGGGGACAAATTCTTGAGAAGGCACTACAGTTGATGGAAAGTGAATCAAAATAAAGAACACATGAGGGGCTGGGGCTGGGGCTCAGTGGTGGAGCATTTGCCTTGCATGCGTGAGTCACTGGGTTCGATCCTCAGCACCACATGCAAATAAATAAATAAAATAAAGATATTGTGTCCATCTACAACTAAAAAGTATTAAAAAAAAAAAAAAGAACACATGAACTGGGAAATCATGACCTCAAAAGATGGGCAATAGGCACTCCCGGAGTTGAAGTGGAGCTGGCTTAATACACTTGTGGCACATATAGTGATAAAGCAAGACATGTAACAAATGATCATGGAAGGAGATATGCTGTATAACATTAAAAGTGATAACTAGAAGAATATAGATATTTCAAAATGATTGACAAAGTGATTAAAATTATTTCTAGAACATTTTCACTGGGATCACACGAGAATTACACCGGATGGGACCCTGTCATGATCTGCAGAACCACACCCCAGTGAGATAACTACAGCCAATAAGAGTCCTTGAACTCTCTCGGTATCACTGGTCCACATCTTTCCTTCAAAAGCAGCGGCTTCCCGACTTCACCAACACTGCTGCCCTCTGACTCCTGACCTGCCTGCCGCTCTTGGCGCCCACAGACTTCTTCCTCCACCCCTCCACACTCTTTTTTTTTTTTTTTTTTTTTAATAGTTAACAGGCATCTTCCTGCCAAGCCCACTTGCTGGTCTCTATTAATTCAGTGGATCAAAAACAGATTCTACCACCACTCAGGGCTCTGAACTTGAAGGAGTTGCCAACGAAATCTCCTTATCTGTTTTCCTCTCCTGCCTCCCTCGCCATCTTCCTCTGAGTACACTCATGGCCAGCTCAGCTGCCACCACCAACTTCCCAAACCAGATCTTAAGCCCTGCCTCACGCTGGCAGCCAGCACCTTCCCCGCTTCACAGAATAGCTCCAAATGAGTCCTCCTGTCCCAGTCACGGCAAACTTGAGAGATCCACACTGGAATTCATTTTCTTCTCAGAACCATGGACCAATCTTTCATGTCAAAAAACCCCTCAGAATCATTATTTTGGACTGCCCTTACCAGGGTAAGAGTACTTTCCCATGCATAAAAGTAACAAATTTACCAGTTCCCGATTATGAACACTGAGAATTCTTTTTAAATTAAACACAAAGTAACCATTGTAGACAGGCTTGGGGACCTCCCTTC
Source organism: Geosciurus inauris (assembly GCA_004024805.1). Taxonomy (NCBI): domain Eukaryota; kingdom Metazoa; phylum Chordata; class Mammalia; order Rodentia; family Sciuridae; genus Geosciurus; species Geosciurus inauris. Next base: position 2,040 of record PVHX01013328.1, read on the forward strand.
AAGGTTACAGTTTCAGTTCTTTGTTACCCTTTTTTTTTTTTTAACAGTTTTGAAAGGAAGAAAGAATTACTGTTTTCTTATCAGCTGACTTCAATACCATAATTATAAATATGGAAATATGGATAACTGAGTGCATAGCAGATTGGGCAGACTCAAGCATTTCCTTTTAAAGGAGCACTTTGTTAGCTTCTAAAAACTACAGTGTAAATTTGAATCTGAAAAAGACACCCCAATCCTAGTCCTCTCATCGCCAAAGCATCACAGAGGGAGGAGGGACTTCAGAGGACAATAGCAAGGGCCAGCTTTACCATTAGGCAGAAACCCAGGGGCTGTCTTCTTTCAACAGAAAGTGGGCTTAATAAGGCTGATTCTGAAATATCTGCATTAAAAAAGCAGAAGATGAATCATCTGAAATCTATGAATCACACGCTGCATCTACTTGGTTTGGGGATGAGCTTTGGACTGTCCTGTGGATGTGGGTATGTGATTGTGGAAATTCTCATGAGAGTGCGACCTAATAGGAACAGCTAGCCTGCCCAGCATCCCCTCAACTCCAGCACTTGGCTACCATGCATAGCACCAGCCCAGGAACACTGCCTCCTGAGACTGATCTTCAATTTAAGAATATGGACAAAAGACACAATGAAACAGGAAGCTTACTAATTCTCAGAAAGTTATTTTAAAGTCAGGACTTGCCATGACTAATCAAGTGCTGACCACAAAATGAATAGGACCTTCAACAAGAATGACTCACATGATAGTATGAAAACATTCTCTTCAGCAAGTACAAAATAAGCTGTTTTCTTCCAAAAATGTATTCCATAAATTTCTACTATTTTAGTGTTTGTTTTGATATTATAAGACTTCAAATAATAAAATGTAATGATTATTACATTTGGTATATGCCTACAAAGAATATTGTGATCATCTATCCTGTTCCTAAGAAAACAATGCACATATACTAAGTAGAACAGGAAAGCTCCGTTCAAGAACTAAAATAGATGCCATTGCTAATTCAGAACTAAAAAATACCATATATTACCAGGTGTGGTGGCACACACCTGTGATTCCAGGGACTCAGGAGGCTGAGGCAGAAGGATGCAAGTTGAAGGCCAGCTGCAGCAATTTAGCAAGAACCTCAGAAATTAAGCGAGGTCCTATCTCAAAATTTAAAAAAAAATTTTTTTTAAACGTCTAGGGATATAATTCAATGGTAAATCACCCCTGGGTTCAATTTCCAGTATCAAAACAAAAACAAACAAAAATTAAAAATTAAAAAAAAAAAAAAAAAAACCTGGGCCAAGGATCTAGCTGAGTGGAGTGGTAGAGCATCCTAGTTCAGGAAAAACAAAAACTGTAGCAAAAGCAAAGCATTTTTCCCTTGTGAAATTAGTCTTAGTGGCTAAGTTCTTGAGAGTTTACAAATGTATGACTCTGAAATATTTTACACATTAATTTAACTTGTCTTTATGTTCTTTCTTTCCCTCCCTTCCTTCCTTCCTTCCTTCCTTCCTTCCTTCCTTTCTTTCTTTCTTTCTTTCTTTCTTTCTTTCTTTCTTTCTTTCTTTCTTTCTTTCTTTCTTTCTTTCTTTTCTTTCTTTCTTTTCCCTACTGGGGATTGAACTTAGAGGCACTCAACCACTGAGCCACATCCCCAGGCCATTTTTGTGTTTTATTTAGAGACAGAGTCTCACTGAGTTTCTTAAGGCCTTGCTAAGTTGCTGAGGCTAGCTTTGAACTCTCAATCCTCCTGCCTCAGACTCCCAAACTGCTGGGATTATAGGCGTGTGCCACTGCACGTGGCTTTTATGTATTTTTTCATGAGAAACATGTGGGTGATGGCAATATAGTTCAGTGGTAGAGCACTTGCCTAGCATACACAAGGCACTGGGTTTAATGCTCAGCAACACACACACACAGTTTCTATCAGCATATTAAAAATTTAGATTTGGAAAAATATCAGGTTTGAAAGAGAAGTCAGGCAGTGGAGAAACCTCATTTTAACCTCAGTACCACTAAAACCCCATACCTGGCATTCCATTTTATTCAATCTCTCAGACTTCAGCTTTACACTCACTTAAAGAGAGGAAGTATTCACAGCTGAGTTCTACAAGACCTTCAGAGAAGAACTAATACCAATACTCCTCAAATTATTCCATGAAACAGAAGAAGAAGAAACACTTCCAAACTCATTCTATGGAGCCAATCTCACCCTGATTCCAAAACCAGACAAAACATATCAAGGAAAGAAAACTTCAGACCAATATCTCTAATGAACATAGATGCAAAAATTCTCAATAAAATTCTGGCAAATTGCATACAAAAACATATTAAAAAGACAGTGCACCATGATCAAGTGGGGTTCATCCCAGGCATGCAAGGTTGGTTCAACATACAAAAATCAATAAATGTGATTCATCACATCAATGGATTTAAAGATAAGAATTATATGATCATCTCAATAGACACAGAAGAAGTATTTGACAAAGTACAGCGCCCTTCATGTTCTAAACACTAGAAAAACTAGGGATAATAGGAACATATCTCAACATTGTAAAAGCTATCTATGCTAAGCCCTAGGCCAACATCATTCTACATGGAGAAAAATTGGAAGTATTCCCTCTAAAAACTGGAACAAGACAGGGATGGCCTCTTTCACCACTTCTATTTAACATAGTCCTTGAAACTCTAGACAAAGCAATTAGACATGGGGAATTAAAGGGAAACGAATAGGAAAAGAAGAACTCAAACTATTACTATTTGCCAATGACATGATTCTATACTTAGAGGATCTGAAAAATTCCACCAGAAAACTTCTAGAACTAATAAATAAATTCACAAAGTAGTAGTATATAAAATCAACACCCATAAATCAAATGCATGTCTGTATATCAGTGATGAATCCTCTGAAAGAGAAACTAGGAAAACTATCCCATTTGCAATAGCCTCAAAAAAAACTTGGGGGGCTGGGGTCATGGCTCAGTGGTAGAGCGCTTGCCCCTCATGCATGAGGCACTGGGTTCGATCCTCAGCACCACATACAAAATACATACATAAATAAATAAAATAAAGGTTGTTTTAAAAAAACAAAACAAAACTTGGGAATCAATTTAATGAAAGAAGTGAAAGAACTCTACAATTAAAACTACAGAATGCCAAAGAAAGAAAGTAAAGAAGACCTGAGAAGATAGAAAGATCTCCCTTGTCCTTGGATAGTCAGAATTCATATTGTCAAAATGACCATAATACCAAAAGCACCAATTTAATGCAATTCCAATCAAAATCCCAATGACATTCCTCATAGAAATAGAAAAAGCAATCATGAAATTCATCTGGAAAAATGAAAGACCCAGAATAGCTAAAGCAATCCTCAGCAAGAAGAGGGAAGCAGGAGGCATCACAATACCAGATCTTAAACTATACTACAGAGCAATAGTAACCAAAAGAGCATATTATTGGCACCAAAATAGACTGGTAAACCAATGGTACAGAATAAGGGAGAGAGACAAACCCACACAATACAGTTATCTCATACTAGACAAAGGCACCAAAAACATATATTGGGGAAAAGATAGCCTCTTCAACAAATAGTGCTGAGAAAACCAGAAATTCATATACAGCAAAATGAAACCAAACTCTCATCTCTCACCATGCACTAAACTCAACTCAAAGTGGATCAAGACCTAGGAATCAGACCAGAGACTCTGCGTCTAATAGAAGAAAAAGCAGGCCCAAATCTACATCATATCAAATTAGGCTCAGACTTCCTTAACAACACTCCTATAGTGCAAAAAATAAAATCAAGAATCAATAAATGGGATGGATTTAAACTGAAAATTTTCTTCTCAGCAAAAGAAACAATCAGTGAGGTGAAGAGAGAACCTATTTTCTGGGAGCAAATTTTTACCACATGCACATCAGATAGAGCACTGATCTCCAGGATATATAAAGAACTCAAAAAACTTAACAAAGAAACAAACAACCCAATCAATAAATGGACTAAGGAACTGAACAGACACTTCTCAGAAGAAGATATACAATCGATCAACAAATGTATGAAAAAATGTTCAACATCTCTAGCAATTAGAGAAATGCAAATCAAAATTACTCTAAGATTTCATCTCATACCAGTCAGAGTGTCAATTATTAAGAATACAAGCAACAATAAGTATTGGTGGGGATGTGGGGAAAGAGGCACACTTTTATATTGCTGGTGGGACTGCAAATTGGTGCAACCAATCTGGAAAGTAGTATAGTGATTCCTTAGAAAACATGGAATGGAACCACCATTTGACCCAGCTATCCCACTCCTCAGATTATATCCACAGGACTTAAAAACAGCATACTACAGTAATGCAGCCACATCAATGCTAATAGCAGCACAATTCACAATAGCTAAACTGTGGAACCAACCTAGATGTGCTTCAACAGATTAATGGATAAAGAAACTGTGGTATATATACACAATGGAATATTACTCAGCAATAAAAGAATAAAATTATGGCATTTGCAGGTAAATGGATGGAGTTGGAGAACATCATGCCAAGTGAAGTAAGCCAATCCCAAAAAAACAAAGGCTGAATGTTCTCTCTGATAAGTGGATGCTGATCCATAATGTGGGAGGGGGCACAGGAAGAACAGAGAAACTGGTGAAAGGGGAGAGGAGGGAAGGGATGGGACATGGGGGCAGGAAAGATGGTGGAATGCGATGGACAGCAATGCCCTAGGTTCATGTGTGACTGCACATATGGTGTGACTCTACATTGTGTACAACCAGAGAAATGAAAAGCTGTGCTCCATTTGTGTACTATAAATGGAAAGGCATTCTGTTGTTTTAAAGAAAATAAAAATAACAAAAAGAGAGGAAGTATCTTCAATATTGAGTACAAATTGTTCCATTCTTCTAGATTAGTTATTTGCCTTTGTGGATTCAAACTGGTGATTTGGTATTTTATTAAAACACAGGATTATGAAAATATTGTAGTGTTAGTCTGAAACTTATAGGATTCTATTTTCTAACCTCTGGAAGTTTTACTTTAAGCAGGAAACAATTTTTCTATAAAACCTCTATTGTAATGTTGCTTGATTTTCAATAAAAATTCTCCCATGCAATGTAGAAAACACAACGCATCCTGGGACAACATGCTTACCTCCAAATCCTAATCTAAAAGGTACCTGAACCAAATTAAATCCCTTATGATAAATTCCAAGATGTATGTTCATCATTCCAGCTTTGTAACAATTCAGGACCCAGCCTGAACTGAGGATGTGATCATGAAACACCAAGGTCTGGGTCTGTTTCAGCTGTGGCACCAGAGGCACCCGAGCAACCTAAGAAAACACCCTGAACCTGCCGCAGTTTGAAACCTTAGTCTAAGATCTTCTCATTGTCTTATAAAAGTTCAGTGGTACATAGATTGTTAAAATATTTTAAATCAAAGAGAATTCCTTGAGCAACAAGTTTTAAACCTGATCAGTCCAAAGCAGTCTTACTACAAGCAAAATGTCCCAATGAAAACACAAAGCAAAACAAACCCTGAGGCTGGGGGTGTAGCTCAGAGGTAAAGCAATTGCCTATCACATGTGTAAGACCCCAGCAATGCAAAATAATAATAGTAATAATAATAATAAACATACATAATAACCTCTTGTGAATGTGTAAATGTCTGATATATATTCTCAAATGAAACAGAGGAGCATACTCACAAATATCTGAAGAATGAATCTGTTAGGTCATAGTCAATTACAAAGCAAGGGGGTGGGGACCACAATTCCTAGAATGAAAAGTCTGTGCAATCTCCTACTTCAGAGATGAGCAGGTATCTCCCAGACAAGAATCTGAAGCCACTGCTTATAGACTATTTTTTTTGCAGTACTGGGAATGGAACCCAGGGCTTCATGCATGCTAGGCAAGCGCTCTATCACTGAACTACATCCCCAGCCCTAGACCATTATTTAAGAAGGGGAAAAAAAAATCAATGTAAACCTAAGTCATCAAGTTCAATCTTATCTTCTAAAAACATGAGCCAAAACAAACAAGCAAATATATAGCTTAATCTCCGTGACATTTCAACATAGTTTTATCTTGGACCAATTTCACAGCAGATACTCTCACTAAATTGCATGGGAGGGAACTTCAAGCAACAAGCAAGGGTAAGCTCATGCTTCTGTCTGCTTTTTCTTCCTTCTCCCCAGGCAGGCTCTTCCTACTGGAATCACCTTCTTCTCGCTGGCACCTGCTCAGAACCACACCTGCCATCCCACTGCAGAAAGCGAGGGTTCATCCGACTTCTGGACCCTCTCCACATTCTCTATGCTCACAGAGTTTTCTTTTGCTCCTCTCTCCCCTTCTCCATTTCCTTTGATTCTCTGAAGCCCTAAGACAGCTGCAAAGACAGCTGCTGGGCCAGCCTCAGTGCTGTGTTTTGCTCTTCCCTCTTTCATCCCTGTAGCGAGTCCTGTCACTCCTCTTGGAACTGTTTCTCGGGTCCTCACCACTTCAGTACCAGGCTCCCCACCTGGTGTCTGCTCATGGCAGGGACCTTCTTACTGCCCTTTTACCTCCATCTTCTGACTCCTGAGTCCACCAAGCAGAATAACGATGGACGCTTGGTAAGGTTTTCGTGGAGTGAAGAGCCTTTGCTCACCTCCCATTCCTGCCGCCTGGGACACAGCTGCTCCAGTAGCTTTTAAGACTCTGCCTTCCCAGGGCAAGTCTCCCAGCAGGGACCACAGAGGAGACTAAGAGGGGACCTGGGCTCCAGTCTGGGCTCTGCCTCAGGGCCGGGGCCCACTATCTTATGTCTGAGCCTCCCCTTCTCTCTGCAAAATAAGGATGATGGTAGGAGCTACCAGTTGGGATTGTTTAAAACTTTAAATAAAGCTGAGAGGAGTACTCTCTCCAGCTGTGGGTGGTCTGGAAGCCGCCTCTTCTCCTCTGAGCTCCCATCCTTACCAGCTCTGCTGATGCAGTCATCCACAGGACTTTCGCTGAAGGCAGAAGCCCCCTAAATGTGTTTCCTGGGTCACCACACAGCCCGAGGCCACCACGGCTCACAGGCCTTTTGCTCTGCAACAATCTGTAAGTTGCTCTGTATTTTTAATTGCTAAACCAGAGCTCCCCATTCTTGAAATGAAAACCATTTTTTCCCTCATCCTGTCCTCAAAGCACTTCTTCCTGAAGAAGGAGCCTCAAGCTGAAGGAGAAGAGGGAGAGAAAGTGGGTGGGGTCAAGACCTTTTCTCAGGTCCCAGTGTGAGACAGTGAGGAATGTCGAACATCCTTCTGAAGTTTTGCAAAGGCTTGTCTTTGGTCCTAAACCAGAAGGGCAGGCCAGAGTGGAAAAAGCTGGAGAAAGGAGTGGGCTGTGAGGAAGGGGCAGAGAGAGGGGAAGAGGGCAGGTGCTGCCTAGTGACTCCCACACACTTCCTGCGTTCATTCACTCGGAATGATGCAATGACCTTGGGGATTTTGAAAAACACCCTTATTTCAAAACAAGGAAGCTGGGATTTTAGAAATGACACTTCATATGCTTAGCGGGTCAGGTTACAATGCCTGGGCATGATGCCATGTACTTAGAGGGTCAGGTTACAATGCCTGGGCTTGATGCCCTCTAGGGCGGAGATTTCAAGACAGGTCAGGTCAGCTTCCTGGGAGGTTGCCTCAGCCCCTGAACTCCCATTTTGATTTTTAGTTTTACTTTGAGACAGGGTCTCACTAAGTTGCTAAGGGCCTTGCTAAATTGCTGAGGCTGGCCTTATATTTGCAATCCTTATGCCTCAGCCTCCTGAGCCACTGGGTACTAAATTTTAAATCTATAGCATTGTTTGAAATGGGGAAGGTCTTTAGACCTTTCTAGAGATGGTTTGAATTGTTATCTGCTCTCCTGAGGGTCCAGGCCTGCATCAACACCCATGTGGCCAGGGCAGCTCGCAGTAGGGCTTTGTTTTTCACTCTCAAGCTAAGAAAAGCCTGAAAGGCTCAGACTCCAGCCAACCAAAGAAACAGGTGCCTGATGGAAGTCAGGGCAACGTGGTGAGGTGCTAGAATGGAGGTGTGCGACTCAGCACCAAGATCAGGTTGAACCACTTCTCTCTTTGGTTGAATGACTGAAATGCATCACACCTTGCCAAGAGACAGGAAATTAAGTAGATTAATGTCAGGGTATTGGGTAAAGACAGCCCTCCTGGTTTAGGAGAGAGAGCCCAGACACCATTCCCACAATGTCTGGAGAGCCCAGACAGCTCTCAACGCTGTCTCTGGGCGGCCTGCACACGTGCACCCTTAGAAGTCATCTGCAGGTCCCTGATCACTCTCCAGACTCACACATGCCTCTCATTCCTCCTTTCTGGTAAGCTCCATGGTGTCCTCGTGCACGCTCTCCCCTAAAAGAGACACCCCTCTTATGTTTTCAAGGAATCCATGACCTGCCCATTCTTGCTTTGAAATATGTTGCCATTTTTGAAACAGGTAGCTCAAAAACACCAATTCTGTGTTAAAATTTAAGAACTTCACCACCAAAAGGTTAAAATAAACGTAGATTCAGTGTTTCACCCATAGGAACCAAATCCAGTTCTTTATCTGAGTATCAAATATAGTCCAACCAGCCTCCTGCAAAAAGGCCTCGTGGAAATCTGCACAGGCTCGCCCTCCCATCCTCTCTGCCCCATTCGCTCCGCCTGCACTGCAGGAGATAAATTGAGGCACTAGTCAAGTGGTCCAAATGAATATTTTTAAAAATCTTTTCACTTTTATTTTTACTTTTGGTACTGGGAATTGAACCCAGGGGTGCTTTACCACTAGGCTACATCCCCAGCCCTTTTTAAAATTTTTGTTTGTTCTAATTAGGTATATATGACAGCGGAATGCATTTTGATTCATTATACATGAAAGGAGCACAACTTTTCATTTCTCTGGTTGTATTTGATGCAGAGTCACACCATATGTGCAGTCACACATGTACCTAGGGCAATGATGTCCATCTCATTCCACCATCTTTCCTGACCCCCCATTCCTCTTCCCTCCTCTCCTCCCCCTTTGCCAAATGACTCTGAACTCCAGGGTTAGTCCATTGGTAGCCATTATAAACTTCTATAAATTTTTTAAAAATCCTTTTAATATAACAGTTCTTTCAAATTAAAATGACCCCCAAGCCAAGAGAGGTAGTTCCATTTGGGCACTCTGGAGGCATCTATTGATTGGATTTGGGGAATGGCTGCTCTCTTTATCAAAGGCTTGTTTCGGACCATCTGTGAGACCTGGTCAGGGGAGTAATCTGAGCCCTGGAGATGCTCACCTGTCCTCAAAGCACACTGTGCACTTCCAGATGTGGGTCCTCCTCAGGAATACACGGCACTCGGAGCACACGCGGTGGCTGCAGCCCTGGCACACGGCCCCCCGGTTCAGCAGCAGCCCCAGCGCCCGCTGGCAGCGTGCACAGCACCTCTCCTTGTACTCGCGGCTGCAGTTCCTGGCTCCTTTCCACCGGAGATGCTGCAGGTGTGTTCTCAGTTTCCTGTGGCCCACAGAGCCAAACAGAACAGGATGCATGGAATGCCATACCACAGGGCAGGAGCCCAGCCGACTGCGGCATGGAAAATGAATGGCTTTGGGGTCCGACATCCCTGGGTTCCCGCCCCCACCCTTGGAGCTGAGACTCAGGGTTCTCTGAACTATGAAGCAGATGACAAGCTTACCTCCCAGGTGTCTGTGAGGATTACCTGGCAAAGCATGATTACTATGCCTAGTGTAGAGGAGTTAGCTGCGACTTTTGTTATAGGTTCAGCCTTGTGTGCCCAAGAACAGTGAAAGAAGAAAAAACACACAGAATAGGCCATCTGTTCCAACAAGCACAGCACGGAAAGATCCACAACCATGGAACATACATCCCTGCTATGGGCGTAGGTTACTCAGTACAGTTATCTAACTGATGCTATGCTTTTGCTACTTTGTTTTTAACAGATGGTCAGTGCACTTCCAGCCCCTAACTCTTCTAGACAATAGCCATAGTGGAAAAGAACACTATATTAGATCTCAAAAAATTGGCATTGACCAGAGCACTTGTTCATAGAATGTCTCTGTTACCTTGTTTTAGAAGAAATAAGATTGCATCAAAAGGTTCCTTAAAATTCAACTTTCAGTATTTTCCCTGGACACAATGGGACTAAGTTCCTTGCCATAGTACCCATGTAACTTTGTTAATATTCAGAATGTCTCCAGATCACTGAAAGGTCTTTAATCATCAAAGAAAATGCCATTTTTGTCAGCATATTATACTTTCTAATGGAAGAAAGTTTACAAGTACACTCGGAGAGCTTTGAAATCACAAGGGACAATGGAAAAAGAGCACTGTACCTTCTAGTTAACCAGAAAATATTCCTTGTTCCTCAAGCGTTTGGTTGTCCAAAGTTTTAAATCGTGTATTTTTCTTGGCAGACTCTGAACGGGTTCTGCCCTTGGAAATAAAACAAAACTAAAAATATATTCCATTTGTTTTTTTCTTTTTGGTGCTGGGGATTGAACCCAGGCCTTGTGCATGCTAAGCACACTCTACCAGCTATACTCTGGCCACCTGCTTATTTTCTAAACTCCATGTTCTCCATAAACATTCATAAACAGATCCCAACATATTTTAAAAAGATGGACCTTGACAACTAACAATGGACAGTTTTGATACCATCCAGCACTGCCTTATTTATTTATTTATTTATTTATTTGTACTGGGAATTGAACTCAGGGGTACTCGACCACTGAGCCGCATCCCCAGCCCTATTTTGTGTTTTATGTAGAGACAGGGTCTCACTGAGTTGCTTAGCGCCTCGCCGTTGCTGAGGCTGGCTTTGAACGTGGGATTCTCCTGTCTCAGCCTCCCAAAGTGCTGGGATTACAGGCGTGTGCCACCACGCCCGGCTCCAGCACTGCCTTATTAAGTGTTAATTCATACCAAATAGCTCCTGCATCTTACAGACAGACAGGAAAGAAACTGCTGGCAAAGTAGTCAGGGACAGGCTAAGCAGGTTCGTGTTTGTGCTGTGTCTTTCCTCAAAGCCAACAGGGAAGCAAAAGTGGCCAAAGGAAAAAAAAATAGCAATGGCTTCAGTCAGATTTGCTCTTCCAAAGCTGCCTTCTTTGTGCATTCAGTTTACATCAAAAGTAAGGTAGAGGGGCTGGGATTGTGGCTCAGTGGCAGAGCGCTTGCCTTGCATGCGTGAGGTGCTGGGTTCGATCCTCAGCACCACATGAAAATAAATAAATAAAGATATTGTGTCCATCTACAACTAAAAAATATATATTTTAAAAATTTTAAAAAAAAAAAAAAAGTAAGGTAGGAAAACCTTTAACCTGAAATCATTCTTTTGGGGACTACCAGAAACCTGAAGTGCCCCTTGAATTATTTCCTCAAAGTAGATAAAAGGAAGAGCATATAGACAGCAACATCACAAAATCATTAGCAAGGGCAGCCTCCCTTTTTTCTTACCACCTTCCAAATTTAGTTTGATAGCAAACAGAAGCACCCACAGCCTTCCTTTGGGCCTTCATCAGACACAGGCCCAGCCATGAGTGAGCAGTAACTAGTAAGCAAGTAGTCAAAAGCCAAGCAGACTGGAGGCAGAAAAAGCCAAATCTGCAGAGACTGAACCCATTGATGCACCCCTCTGCAGGGTGGCTCACCTTATCCTTTCTTCCTCTACGCTTTGAACAGCCTGATCGCGGTACAAGACCTGGAGAATGACCTCGAGTTCTAACTCCTTGAGGGAATCCAGATTGACTCCGTGGGCCATTTCTCCTTTTTCTTCCACTCAATCTGGAAGGATTTCACCGTCCCGCTGAAGGGCTCCAGCGTCTAGCTGCACCCACACGTTCCTGAAAGAGCCCCTCTCCAATTTCATTGGTGACCCTGCTTTGCCTGGCACCCTTTTGTCCTTTTTAACTGTGTCATACTCCTCAGGAAAAAAAGCTCCCAGAGGCTGTGCCCCCGCCAGTCACTGGGGTGTGTTTTCACTGGGTGTTGCTGCAGCCTCTGACGTCCGCCTGAGACAAGAGCATATCTCTTTTCTGAGGTTTTGCCAGAGATTGTTATAAATTATGCATTGCTCCAAGCAGATAATTTCTGCAAAGCAGAAGCAATCTCCAATCTAAAAAGTTTACAAATAGCCGTAAGAAGGGTATCGATGACTTATAGAAGATAACCTTTCCTTTAAACTGTTTTCCAGTCAGAAAAAAACGATCATTAACAGCCCAGTCTTTTCAATACCTGTGGAAAAGAAAACAAAACAGCATAATTTTTCCTGGCTTGAGGAGCTCTGCAGCATTACTGCAGAAGAGATTAAATGTTCTATACAGGCAAATCTTTCCATTTTCTGTTGTGGTAATGGTGTAGCATTTTAAATTTTATTAAATAAGACTTCCTATATTAAAAACTCCTGAACTTCCAAAGTTGGAAATTTTTTTTTTAAATGTAGTTTTAGATGGATAACATGTCTTTATTTGTTTATTTCTGTGTGGTGCTGAGGATTGAACCCAGTGCCTCCCATGTGCTAGGTAAGTGCTCTGCCACTGAACTACAGCCCCAACCCCAAAGTTGGATTTTCCTAATATGAATTCTTTATCTTTGGTGGTCAGAGATACAAAGGCCTATGTTTGAGGTACAATCACGCATCACTTAATGATAGGATAAGTTAGGGGAAATTTATCATTAGTCAATTTTGTTGCTATACAAACATCATAGAGTTTACCGGCTGAATCACACATATAGCCTGAAGGCCATCTAGGCTACACAGAACAGGTACATTGCTCCTAGGGCCACAATGAACAAAACAGTGTGAGATTAGATCAAGAACTAGGGAATATTATGCAATCAAGAGATGCTGTAAGGGAGCTGGATGAGGTTGTCATGGTGTAACATGTCCCCACCCCCCGCCCTCCCTTCCTCCCTCCCTTCTTTCCTTCCTGTACTGGGGATTGAACACAGGGGTGCTCTACCACTAAGCTACATCCCCAACCCTTTTTTGTTTTTTAAATTTTGAGACAAATTCTCACTAATTTTCCAAACGTGTCCTTAAACTTGCAATCATCCTGCTTCAGCCTCCAGAGTCACTGGGATTACAGGTGTGTGAAACTGCATGCTGCAAACACTACACACACACACATCAAACACTCTAAAATAATGATTAAAAGCCAGGTGTGGTGGTGCACGCCTGTAATCCCAGCACTTTGGGAGGCTGAGACAAGAGAATCACTAGTTCAAAGCCAGCCTCAGCAATGGCAAGGCACTAAGCAATTCAGTGAGACCCTGTCTCTAAATAAAGCACAAAAAACAGTGCTGGGGATGTGGTTCAGTAGTTGAGTGCCCCTGAGTTCAATCCTCGGTACCACAAAAATAAATAAATAAATAAATAAAATAATGATAAAAAAGCAAATATAGTAAATGCATAAACCAGTAACATAGGCATTTATCATTCATAAGTACTATGTACTGTACAGAATTGTATGTGCTACTTTTACGTGACTGGCAGAGCAGTAGACGTGTTTACACCAGCACCACCACAAACATGAGAGCAATACAAGAAGAATTTTTCAGCTCAGTTATAATCCTATTGGACCCTTATGGTATACTATATGTAGGCCATTGTTAACTGAAATGTCAGTATGTGGCAAATGACTGATTACGTCACTCTAATTGAAAATATATTAGAGAAACGATGTTTTTAGCTGTCAGCTATTATTTTTTCAAGGAATGTCAAAACTCAAAAGAATGTAATCAATTAGAGAAGCATGAAGTGGCAACACCACAGCCTCAATCTATCAATTATTTATGGCTTTTAATAGTTTTCATGAGCCTCCTTATCCTTATGCATCAGACCTTTTCCTGTTTAGTACAAGTTGAAAGGTTGATGGATACCCCTTAGTAATACGATATCCCTCCGGTGCTGTAGAAGTGGCACTCCCCTTGTTGGACTTCAACAGAAATCCACATTACATTAATTTATGATCCTTAGTAAATTTGTGAATGAGGTTAACAGAGCCCTAAGGTATCATTCTCTTTAAGCAAAGGTTCTTAACCTTTTCCCTTAATCTTTGGTAGTCCAGTGAGGCCTATGTATTTAAATGTATAAAAATACATTGGGTTACAAAGGAAATTGATTATACTGAAATCACTTTAAGTTGTAACAGTAATTTGTGTTTTTGTTGATGCATGAAATAATAGAGCTAGCAGTGATCTAATGATGACCTTAATTTCAAAGAGGAAGTGGGTATAAACAATATTTTGAGATACCTACAATACATAACGTAGTATGAAGCTCCATCATTTCTAGAGGGGACAAAGTTGCAGGTCTTGCTGAGTCTACCATGGTTTGTTGCCTATATTCATAATTTAAGGAAATGCGAAATTTAATTAAAAGTTAATGAAAACAAAGATGTGATTTCCTCCCATTCAAGTTTGTGGGCCTGCAGGCTAAGGTCTGCTGACTTAAGAGATTCCATAGTTGTCCATTTCTCCATTGTAAGATGAAGTTAAGATCCATTGCTCACCCCAACTGCAGAAGTTTCATGAATACAAAACCCAGAGCTCTGAAAGTGGACAGCTTGACCTCTAATTAAGTACCCTCAAGGACCTGCTCTCCAAACCACACCTTTCTAGATGGCAAGAGACCACACAACAACAGTGCCTCTGGGCTCTAACCTAGCCTCTGGCACCTCTCTCTGCCACCAGGGACAAATCCTCATGTCCCGTTGGCTCCAGTTTCCAGATGAAGAAGTGGAACTAGCAGATTTGGGGAAGGTAGGTACCAGGGATTGAACTCAGGGGCACTCGACCACTGAGCCACAAACCCAGCCCTATTTTGTATTTTATTTAGAGACAGGGTCTCAGTGAGTTGCTTAGTGCCTCACCTTTACTGAGGCTGACTTTGAACTCACAATCCTCCTGCCTCAGCCTCTCAAGCCACTGGGATTACAGCATGTGCCACTACACTGGGCTGGAACTAGCAGATCTTAATTCTTGAGTCCCTGGGAAAGAAGAAAGCAATAGAACAGAGCACGTGACCAAGCACCCAATGGTAAAGAGCAGGTTATTCATGTCACCAACTTCTCAAGCCCAGTTCTCTAAACTCGCCCCTCGGTTCTTGCTGTCTTCTATACTAAACACACTGCTGATATTTGCTGATCATTTGTCTGATTCTCAAATATTTTAAATGAAGATTTTTTACATTTGTCTTAAGAGACTGGATCTGAGCACTGTTCTTCTTTTCATGTGGCAGTTTCTGCTCCTCTTTAGCTCTGTTCTCCCACTCTTTAGTTGACCAGAACCAATTTAGTATATCCTTGGCTGGTAATGACAGCCGCCAACTATTTCTACAGGAGGGACCCGGGAATACCCAGATGACCACTTGTCAGGTGTCTAGGTCTTACACATTTCAAAAATCAGGATCCAAGCTGGGCACAGTGGCGCAAGCCTGTAATCCCAGCACTTAGGGAAGCTGAGACAGGAGAATCGCAAGTTCAAAGCCAGCCTTAGCAACGGCGAGGCGCTAAACAACTCAGTGAGACCCTGTCTCTACATAAAACACAAAATAGGGCTGGGGATGTGGCTCAGTGGTCGAGTGCCCCTGAGTTCAATCTCCAGTACCAAAAAAAAAAAAAAAAAAATACAGGATCCAATTATCATTACAAAACACTACTCAATACGCTATCACCCACGCCTGTGTCCCCATACGGGTGTGGAAAGTACCCTTTTCATAGCAAAGCGGGAGCTGGGGCTCCCCCTTGCGGCCACTCTTAGCTACAGAAAAAATGAAATCTGTTGGTTTCCCAGACGGGACCATCCAATGACTCAGTAAATATTTCTTGAGCACCTTTTAAGTGGTAGGTACTGTTCTAGATGCTTCAGGTACATGAGCTGACTGGTAGTTTATACCAATCTACTTCTAAGAAAGCTATGATGTATGCTGTGGCTTACGATAAAAGCACATGGAGGGTCCCCAAAATAAAGTCAGAGACAGAAAGAAAAGAAACAGATGGCTCCACCAAGAGGCTGGGATAAAACATCACAATGTGCTTAAACATTAGTAAATATATCTCTGACCCTTCTGGTAGCCAAGGCAAAAAAAATAAAAATAAAAACCTCACAAAGAAAATTCAAGATGGTGTGTATAGTTCTGATAAACTGAAAGAAATACAGAGCATCCTCAAGGTATAAAGAATGAAGACACTCAGTGAGGCCCTAAGCAACCCAGTGAGACCCTGTGTCTAAAATATAGAAAAGGGCTAGGGTGGTGGCTCAGTGGTTAAGCACTCCTGGGTTCAATCCCTAGTACAAAATTAAAAAAAAAAAAAGAGTGAAGACAATCCAGTATTTTAAAGTGTTTGGCAGAAGATGCAAGACTGTGCTTCATGTATCATTATTAGACTGATATATTGATTTCAAGTTAAGGCCAAAAATAGAGTTCTAAATTTTAATTCCTTGAAACCATTTCAAATACAGACCAAGACATATTGCTTTCTGACATTCCAAGTTGACACAGGGATAAAGCTTAGAAAACTTGAGGTATTACAAACCCAACCTATGTGGTGATCCTTGACTTTTAGAGACTTTGATTCTAGCTTCTCTAAATATTCAGACCACAGATTTTGATTCTCACTTCTGTAAACCCTGTCACTTGAGCACTTGGTGAACATCTTCTCTGAGTAAAGCCTTCTATTGTTAGATTGAAATTGACTTTTTTCTTTTTAATCCTTGGAAGGTCCACTCCAAAAAAAAAAAAAAAAAGGTGAAATTTTTCAAAAGATGCCATAGTTACAGCATAATCCCAGGCCACTTGCATGAAGATTTAACAAAAGGCATGATGGCAACATGCCTGTAATCTCAAAGACTCAGGAGGCAGAGGCAGGAGGATTACAAGTTTAAGGCCAGGCTCAGCAACTTAGTAAGACCCTGTCTCAAAGGGTCTTTATTTTTAAAAAATAAAAAGGACTGGGAATATAGTTGGTGGCAAACCACCCCTAAGTTCGATCCCCAGGACTAAAAAAAAAAGTTTTGTTTTGTTTTATTCTCAGTTTTGTTCTCAGGCTTCCTAGTACCCCACCAGCTTATGGCTTTGAGTACTTCATTTGACATGTTTGAACCACAGTTGCTTCATCTGAGACTTGTTCAGGATTTTTAATGGGGACAGTACCACACTCCCATCTTTAGAAATATATGGGTGTTTTTGTCACAGTGACAAAAAATTTTCTTGAATTCCAATACAAATATGGGCTGTCTTACCAGAAAATTAATTTAGGAAAAAATAGTATAATTATCTGATAAAAGAATTTAACGCTTATGTAAACACTATAAACATCACGTATATTTTCCAAGGGTTTAACATACTGATTTTTTTAGGAATGCAATTATTATATAAACTGAAGGAAAATTACTTTGTTTCACTCAGAACTTTAACAAGAATTGTTGCCTTTGCAGAAGGATGTCACTGAGGGCAACACTGCCAGGAGTGTTTGAATCCCCCATGCCACACTCTAGCAAGAGTGTGGGTGCGCGAGCCCATTCAACAGGACTGGGTGTGGACATCTGGTTTTCCAGTGCACTTTCCATACTGACTTACTGCCCCTTTTCTTCTCCTGTCATCATAATGACATTGCACTATTACAGTTATTATGTAGGTGCCATACATGAATTTAATTTCAGGAGAGTAACAGGTGAACTACAAAGTATTTCCTGTAATCAGTGAGCACCAGGTCTTGTGAGTTGAAGAACCACTGAAATAGAGGACCCTCCATCCCTCAGGTCACTTTCAAGTTAATTATAAAATTGTCTTGTTCATTTCTCAATATATTATTGGGTTTGCAGGAGAATGGGGCACAGGGAAATAGAGGACCAGGTGGTTGGTTTTTCATGTCATTCAGTGTTCAGAGACTTTGTGAGTTTTCTTGCTTATGCAATAAATTCTAGGTCTGATTTCCAGTTACAATTGTGGGTTCAGAATTCCTTTTTCCATACAAATTGTTTTAGTTATTTCAACTTTTCCATCCTCTTGTGCAAGTGTTGGTGCTTGTTTTGTGCTTTGTCTATTAGGCTGGCGCTAGATTTTTACAAGTGTTGGGTCAACTGCCAACATGGAGATTCTGCTCAGTAATCCTTCTTCCAAATCACTCAAAAACAATTCACTAAAACTGTTCTTGGCTTGTAGTCTACTTACATAAAACAAGGTGACCTTAGGAGATAATTTACTTCTTTTCTAAAATTATTTTAAAGCCTTTTGTTGAATAAAGCTGTCCTAGTCAGTAGAGGCTTCTAGGGTGGCAGATGGAGTTAATTAGTAAGGTGAGTGGGCCCTTGGTAGGTGCCAAGAAAGTCGGAGATAACTCCATTACCTCACAGGGCTACCAAGATAAAACACAGGTTTGACATCTGGTCACTTACACTAGCAGGAAAGTAAAAACTAAGTTGGTTTACTTTACATATTCTTCAAAACATGGATAAAACAAATACCTCTCTCAGTTGATTTTAATTTTTTTTTAATAATTTTTTTTAGTTGTAGATGGACACAATGTCTTTATTTTATCAGTTTGTATGTGGTGCTGAGGATCGAACCCAGGGCCTCACGCATGCAAGGCAAGCGCTCTACCGCTGAGCTACAATCCCAGCCCCGATTTTAATTTTTTTTTAAAGAATTTTTTTTGTAGTTGTCAATGGACCTTTATTTTATTTTATTTATATGAGGTGCCGGAAATGGAACCCAGTGCCTCACACACGCTAGGCAAGCGCTCTACCACTGAGCTATCCCAGCCCCCGGTTGATTTTAATTTTTGCAATGTTTGGAAGTAGAGCTTGGAGGCAGAGTACCGTTCTGTAGTCTAGGCACTGTTTCACATCTCACCACACAACCTCTGGTTTGTGCCTCACGCCCTTCTAGCCGAGGACCGAGGTGTGAGGATGACACTTCTAACAAATGGGCAAGGGGACCACTGGCAGGGTCCAGAGCTCGCTGCGCCCTCTCGCCTCCACGCAGTCAGCCAAATGCAGCGAGTGGGAGCTGCAAGGGCCCAGAGGGTGGCGAGGAGGGCGAAGCAGACTCCTAAAGGCAGGACAGAAGTCTCCCTGGCAAAGGTGACTCCAGTTGAGCCTGGGAGAAGAAGGGAGCTGCCCGAGGAAAGGGGAGAAGGGACAAGGGGCAGTTCTCAGTGAAATAGCCCAAGCTCCCTGTTCCTATAAACAGACTCTCAAGCGCGAACCTGCCATTCCCGACCCTCTCCATGGGGCTTCTTCCTACTTCTCCATCCACAAAATCTCAGTTCCCATGATATGCTCATTCCTCCCAAACTGAACTCATTGGAGAGGATCCCTGAACTCACCGTGCTGTCTTCTGTTTCCAGGCACTTACTCAACCTTTCCTTCCGCCCACCTGAATCTCATTTACTCTGAGCAAAAGAGGATGACAGTCAAGAGACCACGGCTAGCCGGGGGCCAGTGGCTCAAGCCTGCGATCCCAGCACTTAGGGAGGCTGAGACAGGAGAATCGCGAGTTCAAAGCCAGCCTCAGCAATGGTGAGGCACTAAGCAACTCAGTGAGACCCTGTCTCCACATAAAACACAAAATAGGGCTGGGGATGTGTGGATCAGTGGTCAGGTGCCCCTGAGTTCAATCTCCAGTACCAAAAAAAAAAAAAAAAAGACCACGGCTTAGGCCTGGCCATCCTGTGAGTGCCTCGCTGGGTTGCTTACTGGCTACTGAGGTGTTGGCCAAGTACCATTGGTTTCCTTACCCCAAGTCAGAGGTGCAGCGCCCACTCTGTGGAGTGTGATGACTAAATGTGCTGACACAGAGGAGGTCTGGAGCACCAGCCAAGCATCGGGTCACCCTGCAGGTGTTTGCTGGTAGCAGGCAGTACTGGTAGACTGTCATCATTATTACTGCCAGTGCTTAAAGGGCCCAATCTATCACTGCCTAATTCAGA
Organism: Geosciurus inauris; assembly: GCA_004024805.1. Classification (NCBI taxonomy): domain Eukaryota; kingdom Metazoa; phylum Chordata; class Mammalia; order Rodentia; family Sciuridae; genus Geosciurus; species Geosciurus inauris. The sequence goes on from PVHX01013328.1 coordinate 21,993, forward strand.
AATCATTACCTATTAATACCTAATTCAGGTAATCGTTTCCTTCAACTTCAACCCCTTTCTACTTTTTTTTTTTTTTTTGGTACTGGAGATTGAACTCAGGGGCACTCGACCACTGAGCCACATCCCCAGCCCTATTTTGTGTTTTATGTAGAGACTGAGTTGCTTAGCACCTCGCCGTTGCTGAGGCTGGCTTTGAACTCTTAATTCTCCTGTCTTAGCCTTCCTAAGTGCTGGGATTACAGGCTTGCGCCACTGCGCCTGGCTAACCCCTTTCAACTTTGAATATGTCTTTATGGTGACTGTGGTTTCATTTCTTCTTGTACTGGAGTATTTCCATCTACTGAGGATCAGGTTTCGGTGATTCCCCCATCACCCAGCAACGAGGTACGCGATGTTCAACCTGAATTGAGAAAGCTGATGAATATTGTGACATGCAGGTTTACTAAAGCAGGAAGTCAAGCAGAGCAGGAAGTAAGGACTGTCAGGGAGCAAGCAAATGCTCATTTCAGAGAGCCCCAGCCTTCAGAAATCTGAAAAGGGTACAAAAACCTGAGTCATTTCCCAATTGGAAAGGAAAAGTAGAAATTACTGTATTTTAATGCTTTCAGGCAAAAATTCACAATGCCCTACACAGCTTGAATAATGAAATCTTGCAGATTCATTTTTCTGTGATAATATTCATAACCTAACTCAATGAACAAATTGGTCAGGTTCCACCCAGAGCGCAGAGGCCATCCCCATCCCTATTTTGTGTTTTATGTAGAGACAGGGTCTCACTGAGTTGCTTAGCGCCTCGCCGTTGCTGAGGCTGGCTTTGAACGTGGGATTCTCCTGTCTCAGCCTCCCAAAGTGCTGGGATTACAGGCATGCACCACCGTGCCCAGCTCAGAGGCCAGCAAGCCTTTGTCCCTCACACTTTTGCACTGGTGGCTGCCTTTGTTTTTTTTTTGTTTTGTTTTTTTTAAATATTTTTTTAGTTGTTGATGGACACAATGTCTTTATTTTATTGCTTTGTATGTGGTGCTGAGGATCGAACCCAGGGCCTCACGCATGTGAGGCAAGCGCTCTACCGCTGAGCTACAATCCCAGCCCCGTGGCTGCCTTTGTTTACAGCACTCCACTATCACTCACATTTAACAAATAGAAATAAATAAAACCTACACCACAGCACCAGTGTGAATGAAAATTTCCTACGCCCCTTAGAGAAGCATGCCAGCCCAGCCCAGGCCAGCGCTGTTTGGGGTCAGCCCGTCTGGAGGCCAGGACTTCCACATGCGCTCAGGCCAGTTGCTTCATGTCTGTGAGACCTACCTTCCTCCTCTAGCAAGGAGAGAAGATGATGCCTGCTTCACAGGGCTGTGCTGGGAACTAAGTGAGTCACTCAGGGAGCCCCAGCAACAGCTGGGACACAGCAAGCACGACTCAAGTGCTTCTCCACTGCTTCTTCTACCCTCCAGGAAGGCCCACGAGAAACCAGGCCATTTCTCCAGGACTGGTGGGCACACAGCTGTGGTGGGATATTGCATCTTAGGCACAGTGTCCTCTGGGACACATTCCAAGGCCCCCCTGGAACCACAAGTGGTACCCAAAACAGTATATGCTATTTTTTCCCTGCATATTTATGAAAAAGTTTAATGTATAAATTAGGTGCACTGACATAAAATAGAACAGTTGTAATAATATACTATAATAAAATTATTAAAAACTAATAAATTACATATTTCTATAATTTTTTTGAAACTGGTTCTTGCTAAGTTGCTGAGGCTGGCCTCAAACTTGTGATCCTCCTGCTTCAGCCTCCTGAGTACCTGGGATTACAGGTGTGTGCCACTGTGCCCAGCTCTATTTCTGGAATTTTGTATTTCATATTTTTGAACTGAGGTTGTCCCCAGGTAACTGGAATCATGGAAAGTGAAACTGCTGATGAGGGGACTACCCTACTTCTATTTTCGTTAACCCATCATGCTGTTTTTATGTATCTGGCATCCTGACAGTGTGGTCACAGGATTCAGTGCATCTGTTTGACAGCACAGATTGTCTTGGTCTTCTGAGGACCAAGCACATTCCAGGTAGCAAGGACATGAAAACAAGTGAGACACAATGGACTCACACACAGTGAGTTTTGAATTCAAGAAGCACACATCCTAGCCAGAAAAATGGACACGAAAACTCATAAGTCATAACATGGTGGGATGTGTATAAACAGTCAAGGATCTACAGGGAGGGAGAGGGCTCAGGGGACAGCAAGAGGCTTGGTATGTTGGGAGGACAGACAGGGCTGGTGGGACCAGGGAGGGCTTTCCATGGAAAAAGGGTGGGACAACTTTGCCAGGGCATGGAATTAAGTCACTTGTCTGCCAACAGCTGACCATATACTACAGCTGTGTCTCACATGGTGACAACCACAGCCATCTTAGCTTGTTTAAGTATGGGCAGTGATTTCACATGGCACAACCACCTAACGAGGTTTTTTTCAGAAAGTGCCCCGTCCTGATCTGACACTTGACTGCATTCACTCAAGCTCTGGGGGTTGGAAACATGCTGGCTTGCTTTGCTCAGCCTGACAACAAACCTTGACTTCAGCTTCCAAAGGGGGCAAAGGGGGTCAAGTGCAAGCCATGTAAAACTGAAGGACAGAAAAACAAAGGAGACCGGGGAAGGGAGATATTCTTTATCTGTAGGCAGGTCCTTATTTCTCTCATCCAATTACGTGTTACCTCTGAGCAGGCAGACCTCAGGAAATCAAAGGAAATAAGTTCTCACCATCTCACTCTCTGAAGGGAAAAATGAGCCTAGAGTGGAAATGCAAAGAGTGACCGTCATCACTACCAGGGCTTTCAAGACAAACTATAGGCATTCTCACAGGCTGAAAGCCACAGCCTCCGTCACAGATACCAATGGCACATAGCAAGGTCTTTCCAGGGGCTGCACCTCCGCCCGGCCGGCTTCACCACAGCCACTTCCTTGAGCAGCTTCGCAGGTTCTGTGTGCAGCCACAGTACAAGTACCTCATTCGCAAGGGAAAAGCTGAGCAACTAAATTGACCTTGACATTTTGACAGGACAGCAAAAGAATACAAGCCTTATAAACAAAGAGCAATTCTTGTCTCTAGTTCCAGCCCAAACTGGGCTCCCAGCCATAGCCTGCAAAGACTCAGTCTGCAAAAGCTGAGAGGACACGCACACACGTTCCTTCAAAAGCCAGACACCCAAAGAGAGATGTGTGCTTGTAAAATCCTGTCTGTCTTGTGACTTAGAGGTGGATTTCGTTAGTGAGCCTGAGCGTTAGCACCCTTCACTTGGGCCGCCCCACCCAATACCCCATCCCTGATTTATACTTGTTTTCTTAAAGTCTCCACCAGTTGTATGAGCGTTAGGTCCTTGAAAGCTGTGCACCTGATGCAGGAAGAAGCGTGTGTGCACTTAAATCCATACAACCCGAAGCCCTCCTGGGGTGGGGGGCAAGGGGGCTGCAGCTCACTGTTGATTCTATGTAATCTTCCCATCCAGGCACCCAAAAGCTATTAGAATCGGTAAAAACTGAATAGAAATCCATGATTTTCATGGCTTAATTGTGATCTCTCTTTATAGAAGGGCAAAAGGCACACACCTGTAATCCCAGCAGCTAGAGAGGGCTAAGGCAGGGGGATCATGAGTTGGAAGTCAGCCTCAGCAACTTAACAAGGCCCTAAGCGACTTAGCAAGACCCTGTCTCAAAATAGAAGATAAAAGCGGGGCGGGGAGCTGGGGATGTAGCTCAATGGTTAAGCACCCCTGAGTTCAATCCTCGGTACCAAAAGAAATGAGAATTAATGTTATTGTATTGATACAGGTACTACTAATAACTATTGTTATACATTCTGTTGTGCCAACAGCTATTTATTCAGTACTTACTCTGGGCCAGACAGTTTAAGTACTTCACATACCTTGTTTCAACTAACCCTTATTGCAACACTATGAAGTAAGGGTGCTCAGTGAACAGATAAAGCGGGAGGGAAGGGAGAGGGAAAGAGAAGGAAAGCTGGTGGGGGGCAGGTGCAAAGCCTGGAGTAATTTACAAGATATTTAATCTGGATCTGTGTAACTCCTAAATGTGATGCTTGCTTTAGGCAAAGAAGTAACAATCTCCCACTATCTTGGCTCAGTAATTTTTTTCTGTATCAATTCTAGTTTCTCAATAGATCATTAATGTGTATTTCCTTCTAACAGTCTCTCTCTTACCAAGATATTTGTTTTGGGATCAAGGAAGCTTAGTAAAAAGAAATTTAAATTAGATCCTAGCTAACTTAATTTCTTTATTCTAAAATCATACTTATGTTCCACTTCCAAACTAGAGATTATGGATGATCAAAACAATATGAACAAATAAGCTGATCTGGAGCAAGGGAGCAGTTAACTCTATGCATAAGAATTTACAAATCAAAGGAGAAATCCAAGCCAGCGCAGTGGCGCAAGCCTGTAATCCCAGCATTTAGGGAGGCTGAGACAGGAGAATCGCAAGTTCAAAGCCAGCCTCAGCAATGGCGAGGTGCTAAGCAACTCAGTGAGACCCTGTCTCTATATAAAACACAAAATAGGGCTGGGAATGTGGCTCAGTGGTCTAGTGCCCCTGAGTTCAATCCCTGGTACCAAAAAGAAAAAGAAAAAAGAAATCCACACACCATGTAGCTTTGGGATAGTGTCTTCTGTTTTGTTTTTTAAACTAACTCTGAAATTACTTCCTCCATATCATTTAGATCATTACCACATTTTAAATGTATGTTATTCAATATAAGTTCAAGTCATCCTTCATCTAATTTATTATTGGCTTTGTTTCCCAGCTTTTCAATGCCATTGGCTGAAGGCAAGTTCAGTAATTGTTCAATAACTTCAGTCTCAACACACTTCACCCTACAATGACCTGCTCCTATGTAGACATGGATACTCATCCTACCTTATCTGCTTCAAGACAAGAGCCAGGAGTCTGGTCTGGGCGTGAGGAAGTCAGTTCTTAGAATAACTGACCTGCGTTTCTCTCCTTGCTGTCGGGCACAGGCTGAAACAGCACAGCAACGTGGCCACCTGAGTGCGTCTACAGCTGCTCCCCACGTCACCAGAGATTCAGGCAGCAAAGCCACCCCAAAGCCACACCCAGGGGCCCTTGCGGGTCAGCATTTCACACTGTTAACTGAAGGAAAGACCAAATCTGATGAAATATTTCACCTTTCCCAAGAACCTCCCCCAGAGACCAGTGTTGCCCATTTGTGAGTTTGACTACATCTCAAAGAATAGCTGCTAACTCAAGTATGGATTCATAACAAGACTAGCATGGGCTTTGGGGGGATAAAAATTTTTGAAGTATACGTGCATACTGAATATTATAAAAATCATAAACAGAGCTGTGGTCTGAACATCCCCTCTCACACTCATGATGACATTTAACTGTTAAGAGAGAGTTAAGAGGGTTAAGATGTGAGACCCCTGGGAGGTGATCGGCCATAGGCACTACCCCTGAAAGTGGGTTGACGCTGTTATCACAGGAGTGGCTGTTAACTTGGGCGTGGCTACCTGTAAAAGGCGTTTGGCCTCTTCCCTTCTACAGGTGCTGCCTTCCATGGCACAGCAGGACCTCTCAGCCTCTAGAGCACTGAGACTTAAATTCCTATCCTTTATAAGTCACCCAGTTTTTGTTTTCCTGTTAGAGCAGCACAAAATGGACTGACACCTAGCTTGACAAATGTTCCCAAAGTGAACTCACCCCATCAAGAAACATGAACAGCCCCTGGAACCTCCTCCTGTTTCCTGTCACTCCCCCCCTCCCTGAGTAACTGCTCCCATGATTGAACACCATTGATTAACTGTTCTGGTTTTTGCATTCAAATAAATGCAATCATAGGCTATCACCTCCTCTCCACCTGGCTTCCTCTTTCAGCGCTGTTTGTGAGATTCGCATATAGTTGTTTGATTATTCATTGTTGTATCTCATTGTGATACCACCAGTTACTGGTAACGAGTTCTGCTCCTCCACATGCTGAAGTTTGAACATTAGAGAAGCAAACCAAACAAGCATTTAAGCAGGGTTTATTTAAAAAGGGGTAACATGGACTTCTCCCGGGAGGAAGAAGGGGGCCATAGCTGGTATCCTGGTATCCCCAGTAGTATGTGTTTTGCCTTTTTATATGTCCTAGACTTCCTATGTTCTCTGCTCTCTTCCCCTCATCTCTCTCCTCCCTGTGTGTGTGACTAGGCCCAGGATGTTTGGTGGGATGGCCAAAAAGCAGACAGATAGGGGCAAGGGTCCAGGTGTAATTAACAACTCTTTGGGACAGGTTACCTTAGCAACCGGTTGGGACAGGGGGCGATAAGGGTGGAGGAAGGGCTCTGGAGGCAATAGGTTTTCAATACTTCTCCATATTGGCCTTCCTGATCCGACTTGACTCGAGTTTTTGGTTACTATGAATAGTGTGGTAACAAACTATTTTGTGGGGGCAGGGGGTTACCAGGGATTGAACTCAGAGGTACTCAACCACTGAGCCACATCCCCAGCCCCATTCTGTGTTTTGTATGTAGAGACAGGGTCTCACTGAGTTGCTTAGCGCCTCACTGTTGCTGAGGCTGGCTTTGAACTCGCAATTCTCCTGTCTCAGCCTCCCAAAGTGCTGGGATTATAGGCATGCGCCACCATTCCTGGCAGCACCTTGCTTTTGCTGAGGCTGGCTTTGAACTCATGATCCACCTGCCTCAGCCTCTAAGCCACTGGGGATTATTAGATGTGTGCCACCACGCACTACAAACATTTTTGTATAGTCTTTTGGATGAGTATTTGTTTGTTCCTATTGATATTTAACATAGCTGAGCAATTTGAACATCCTTTTATACGTTTATTGGTTATTTAGATCCTGTTTTACTCAATTTTTTTATTGCTGTGACCAAAAGATCTGACAAGAAAAACATAGAGGAGGAAATTTATTTGGAGCTCACAGTCTCGGAGGTCTCAGTCCATAGATGGCCGACTCCGTAGTTCGGAGCCCTAGGGGAAGCACATCGTGGTGGGAGAGTATGGTGGACAGCAGCTCAGGACATGGCAATCAGGAAGCAGAGAGAGAGCTCCATCCACCAGGGGCAAAATACAGACCCCAAAGGCATGCTCCCAGTGACCTGTCTCCTCCAGCCACACCCTGCCTGCCTTCAGTTATCACTCAGTTAATCCCTACCAGAGGATTAATTCACTAATTGGGTCACAACTCTCAGCATCTCTTCATTTCACCTCTGGATCTTCTTGCATTATCTCACACATGAGCTTTTGGAGGACACCCCATATCTAAACCTTAACAGATATCTACTCTTATGTAGAGCTATTAAAGTCTTTCACTTGTTCTTCAATTGGATAATCTGCCTTTCTCTCATTGCTTTGCAGAAGTTCTTTACATATTCAGGATATGAATCCTTGGCTAGAAATAAATAAGGTATGTGTATATTTTCTCCCATTATATGGGCTTTTCTCAGTCCCTCTCGAGCTCTGTTGGAGGTCTCAGACTCACTCGTGAAGTGAAATCTAATTGAATTGTGTGACTTTTGCCCCGTTTGCTGACAAGGAAGCTCAAGGTGCTCTGCTTGGTTTCCTCATGAGCACATGAAGTTCACTTTGGCCATCCCTTTAGCTCTTTAGTTCTGAAACCTCAGAACTGGCCTAAGGATGACAACTTAAGATGATGACTCCCACTTGGTAAGGAACAATGGTGTGTGGGGGGTGGCTGTGGAGGAGCAGAATAAGTATGAAAGGCAAATTACTCAGCCTCTCTGAACCCGTTTCTTGGTTCCTTAGTTTTGCAGTTCATTAAATTCACTCACAAATATTTACTATGGATTTATTAAATTTCAGGCCCAGCGACAGTGACTGTGGTTGAGGACCTCTAGACTAAACAAGTCCTCAATTATTAGTAACTGCCATTTATTTTCTAGAATTACTGGTTTGGAGCCCAAGATGCTGAGTCAATCCATTTAGGAATATTTGGAAGAAAATGCTTTTGAAGTAAGAATCATTATTTGCAAATCAGCCTCAGTTTGCTCATCTGTTCTAACAAACACCACAGAATGGTGGCTTAAACAGAAGCGAATTTTCTTATAACTTGGGAGGCTAAAAATCAAAAGTCAAGATGTGGGGAGGATGGAGGTGCCTTTCTTCCGGATGCCCCTCTCTGTGACTTGCACGTGGCCATCTTCCCCCCGCGTCTTCACAGGGCGATGTCCCAGTGGCCACGTGACCTGAACTTTACTTTTTATAAGGACGTAAATCACTTTGGTTAAGGCCACAGATATGACTTAATTTTACCTTCTTACCTTCTTATCAAGGTATGAATATAGGAATTTGGAAGGGTGATATAATTTAGATCATAACAATAGGATATACTAAGAAAATATTAAACTTCTATTTGTTTTTAAGAGCTAAAACTTAAACTTTATTAATGTTGACTATATCATTTAAAAATAAACATACCTATAGCATACATGCTCAAAAATTATTCCTGCTAGAAAGGCATAGTTAAGGAAGTTTGGAAACCATGATCTAATGTGTCAGGCTACAAGGGACAGCAGATAGAGGAGTTGGCAGAGGAAGAATGTAACTGGGTGTTGAAACTGAGCATGGTATAACTTAGACCAAATTCAAAAGTAAAGTGAGGTGATACAGGCTGGCAGGGGGAATGACGCTTAATAGCAGTAAAGGGCAGAATGGCTGAGTTGGTGACTGAGACAGGAGCATGAGGATGGACAACATGATGAAATCAAGGGAGACTTAATATGCTGTGTGAGGCAGGGGGCAGCATCCCAGCTGTGTTACCTTGGGTGTGGCCAAAGACTTGCTGCAGGTGGTGAAATGTGTAGAGGGGTGACGTGTGCCACTCAGGAGCAGCACCTTCTTAGCCAGCACTCAAGCCACCTCTTCCTCACCTTTGCTCTCCCTGGGATGGGGTCCCAGCGAAGTGGCCACAGCATCCAGAGCAGCAGCTGTTTCCAGTTGGTACAGAGGTGTTCCAGTACAATGGTACCTGGGCTTCTCAGGTAATAGCACAGGCAAATATAAGCACTTCTTAGATAATCTCCTCAGCATGTAATTTCTCAGCACAGGACTCTCCCTCTGGATGTGTCAGTCAGAACTTCATTTTCTTCCCCATTATATTACACTCCTCAGACTTGAGTGTTTTGACATTGTTCTTTTCTTCTTCCTTCCCATTCTTTTTTTTAAAATATATTTTTAGTTGTAGATGAACACACAACATCTTTGTTTATTAATTTATTTTTTTATGCGGTACCGAGGATCGAACCCAGTGCCTCACACATGCTAGGCAAGTGCTCTACCACTGAGCCACAACCCCAACCCCCCTCCCATTCTTGACTTCGCATAACTCCACAGTGCATCTTTATAACATGCTCCTAGGCACAGGGGAAGAAAGGAAAAGGTCGAATATCCACAGGATCAGATTTGGATTGTAAAGGGCTGCAGATCTTAAACAGGAAAACAGCATAGCAAAATATTATTGGTATTATTTGCTGATGTGACAGCTTGTTGATCTCTATGATTATTTGGCCCATGCTTACTAAATCAAGGCATCGGCAACTTCAGTCTATTTCTACAGTTTATATGTAAGAGACTTAACTGGAAGGAAGAAGGGTGATTGCCAGTCTATGACTAGCCCCCAAATTGGAAAACAAACCCAAGATTCACTTCACTGACTCAGTGACTCACTGAATATAAGCTAAACATTATTCTAAAATATAGCTGAATACTAGAGATTTACGAGCAGTTATTAGTCAATGTATTTACGCTCCGGTGCTTCTGATAGACATCTATTCTTGGAATATGGGAAGATGGCAGCTAGTGAATTGCCAAATGTCATATCAATTTTAAATTCCTTACTCCTACAGCCTATAATCAATTGGACAGAATATGAGACCATACCCTGGCATTTCTCCAAGCACTACAACATTACATAAGACTAGACAATTCAAACCCTATTAACAGAAATCAGTTTTTTAAAAAAATATTCTATAAAGACCATGTCTTGGTCAACTTTGTAGCACTAATGAATGTTCTTTGAGAGTTAAAATTGGAGAGTGGTACCCAGAGCATGTCAGTTGAAGTCAGGGAAAATATTTTACGATGCACATTTACATGCTTTCTGTTGATTTATGGGCATGCTGGTGATCTTTAGTTACAATGCTGAAGATACATACATTAACAATGTCCTATTACAGCAGCTGTTTAGGAATTTCATTTAAACGAGTAAGTTTCTAGAGTCAGGTGTGGGTGGCACATGCCTGTAAACCTAGCTACTCAGGAGGCTGAGGAAGGCAATTGTGAGTTTGAAGCCAGCCTAGGCAACACAGCAAGACCCCAACTCACAGCAGCAGAGGTGGGGGTGTTCTACAAGGCTGTGGAGAAAATGAAAAGGGCATCTCCAACTCCTCCAACTCCACATTTATTGCAGATGTTTGCTCAGAATCTCTTTACTCTTGCTATACACATAATTCTAAGACAATTAGCTAGTAGAAGAAAATGAGATAGTTCAAAGGCCCTTATTTGCATCAGAACCATGGTACGGAGGGGGCCTGGAACCAGGTGGGCAGAGGACATTGAAAAGAGGATCTCAGGTGACTCTGGGGATGGCAGGAAGAAAAAGCAATGTCAGAATCAGAATCACAAGTTAGACAGAGGTGCAAAACTGAAACACTGGACAGGGTGAGTTGAAGCCAGGTAAAAGAAGAGAACTTAAAAGGTAAAATAAAGTCCAGAATCAGACCTGTCCTGCAGGTCTCCTTGCTCAGACCATTTGCTCAGGGCAGAGCAGTCTTGGGTCTATCTCAGTTCTGCCCTCCTCTTGTTCTGAGTCCAGGAAGAAGGCACTGCATTCCCCAGTTCTCTCCATTTGGGTCTGAGGCAGAGCAAATATCTCTGGGTAATTCATTTATTCGTTATTCATTCATTTAGTTTTAATTGTGCACCTACTATGGGCCAGGCACAATGTCAGGGGATGGAGATGCCTTAGTGAATAAAATGAATTCTGCCTGCTTGGAACTTAAATTCTAGATGGAGAGGCAACAATAAATATATCCTTACAAACTGAGAGGAGTTCTAAGAAGAAAAGGCATAGAATACAGAGGTAGACACAATTTGTTGCTTTAAATGGAGTGGTCAGAAAAGGCCTCTCTGTGGAGGTAATTTTGAGCTAAGATCTGTTAAAGCTTAATCATGTGGAGACCACCAGGAATAAGTCTGTAGATTATCAACAATTATTGAAATTATTAACTCATGGCAAGGCAAAATCGGAGAGGGTGGAAGTTTCCTTGGTAGAGTTAGGTTCCCCCTGAAGGGCTCTACTAAGATCCTGATAGACCACTCAGGTTACAGTCAATCAGTTGTCACTGCAATCTAAATGAGAGATACCGACCTTGGGCTATAGTCAGGAGTACATAGTGTATAAAAACAAGGGTTGCTGATGGGGATCTGAAGCTTTATTTTCAGCTCTTCTCAGGGGAATGGTCAGTGTGTTCCAGCAGCAGGGTTTGGGAAAGGTAAGGAGTGACCACTCAACTTCAAGTGCACGGTAAAACCAGAACAAGCAGTGTCCCAAGCCAAAAGCCCACGCCTGCAGTACATGTGATAGGCGCACACGCCAGCCCTTTTGGAGCTCCGTGCTATTGCTCATCTCCACAGTAAAACCTCTGGACACGTCAAGTCCGCATCTAGTTCACTATAGCTAAGGAAGCCAGGGAGCGCGCTGCGTTTTACAAAATTTCCCAGTTAAAGTGTTTTTTCACACGGTACTTAAAGGAAACATTCTCATTTACTGTATATGGAAAATTTACGTCTCCACAGTTTTGTTCCGACAACTATCCTAATCCTAGGTTCCCCAGAGGGCTCTCCCATATTACGCCTCACCTTCAGAAGTCACTTTACAATCTGTTGCTGGTTGTCTGGGCCCGTTTGAAAGCTCCAATTAATTCACACAGTAGGAGCTGGAGGGGGGCCCACGACGACGCTTCCCCTCCCTGACTGGTTTTCTACATTTGTTTGGCTCCAATTGCTGCGGTTTAGTGAGCTGCTAGGTTACCCTGACCGGTTCGTATGGAAACCACCCACGTCCCAAAGGACGGACTCGACCACCAGTTCTGGATCCACTGTCAGGTCCAGCCGGCTGCTCAGACTTCACTCGTGCCAGCGGGGCGCGGCGCGGGAAGGGCGGGGCCCGAGCGCAGGGCGGCGGACGGCGTGGTGGGTGTGGCCCAGAGGGGAGGGGCCTGGGGCGCGAGTGGGCGTGGCCGGAGCGGGCGGACGTAGGCGTGGGTGGGCGGAGGTGTGGGCGTGGCCTGAGTGGGCCTGCGCAGTCCGCTGTACTCTAGCGGACGGAGGCGACGAGCTGGAGGAAAGATGGAAGACTTCCAGGCTGCCGAGGAGGTAAGTGCCCGGGGCGCGACTGGAGGGTGGAGGCCCAGGGCCCTGGGCGCGGTAGCACGGTCCCGCCTGAGGCGTCCTGGCTGAGTTTCTCCGGTGGCTCCTCGGCTTGCGGTCGTCCCCGGCCGGAGGCTGACGAGCGCCGGTGCCGCCCCGCCGCCGCCTGCACCCGCCGCCGTTGCCCGGCGGGGAGGGGCGCGGGAGGCCGGGACTCCGACTCCTTCCCGCGCGGCCGGCGCCCAGCGGTCCGCCGAGAGAGCGCCCCGGCGCCGCCGGGAGCAGGACTTCACTCCGCCCTTTATTCCGCGGTGCGGACCCAGGTGCAGACCCCAGCCCGGCCCCGGGAGCGCTCCCGGTCCGGGTCTGAAAGACCGCAGCTTGGCATTTAGCGGACGCCAGGGTGTTATGCGTGCGTGACGGGGGCGCACAGGGCTATCTCCTAGGCCCTTCAGTCCGGGACTGACGTCCAGGCTGCCTGCCAGATACACACATGCAAATAGGAGAACCTGCCTTTGTCTCAGTGCCACACCGCTGCTAGTCCTTCGGTGCTGCGCTCACTCCCGCGTTTCGTTTTAATATGAACTTGAGATGTTAATAAAATAGCCCATTCTTGTTTGTGTATGGGGGGTGGGGGGTCTCTTACTGCTCCAAGAAGCAGGGTCAAGGTACACAATCATTTGCCACGCCGTAGTCATCCTAAGGGGGGCTATTACAATGGCTTTTTCCTCAAGCTGACAGCATTCAGGACAAAGCTGATGGACACTGCTGTTACAGAACAGTTGCTTATTTTCTTCTTGTCGAATAATCCTTGTTGAAATTCAAATAGAGTTCTATGTTTTATGCAGCCTGTCAAAAATAAAAACATAAATTTGGTAAGGTTTGATATTTTTGCCATTTTTTAAACATTTCAACCAGGAATGTTTTGAGGGGAAAGTAAGAGTTAAGGACTGATCCTAGAGTTTGTTTCATCTGATTTCCTGGCAGTAACTTTTAAAGCAGTGTCATCAGTGTTTGAATGTTGGTAGCAACCAAGTCAATAATCATAAGAAGCCAGGTTCAAAAGCAGTGAGCAAAGCAGCTTTTGCCTGTAAACCACCAACTAATGTAGGATTGGAAAATAGTTTGTATTGTAGTAACATTGAGTAAACCTTTTAAAAAGGGGGGAAAAAAACTGTGAAGAAACCCTTAATACTGACTGCATTCTAATTCTGGCTTTCATCCAGAGGTGGCTAAGTGACTTAGTTATTCCAGATTGCAGTAGCATATCTGTGAGATGAAGGGGAGCACCTGGTTGGATGGACCATGACTGTCTTGGGTTTGGCTTGCCTTAGGTGTTTACTCATTTGGCCATTCTAGTCCTACCAGCCTCTCAATAAGCCTTTTCTACGTATCCTCTAACTTCATGAGGATTCTACTCTTAACCCATTCATCTTTCTCATACAAGTCGAAACTGTCCAATGGAGTCAATACCACTGCTGTTTTCCACTAAAAGTTCATTAAAATGGATATCCTTGGCATACTTTGACCATATCTAAAGTTATACAGGACTTTATGATTAGGATCACTGTAATCATTTGAAAGGGTCATTTAAACTTCCAGAAATGATTTAATTTCTAAGATTCTGCACATTTTCATTAACTTGGTGATTGGGTTTTGTTTCCAAGTTTGACTTCTGAGTATAGCAAGGGTATACTTTGGGCAGCTAGCTCTTATTTCTAGTGAAAAGAGACATCACTGGAGCAGGGCAGAACCCAAGTGGTCACTAGGCAGACAGGGAGGAAAACTCCTTGCCACCGCAGAGCTCACTGCTCTTACTCCACTTGCCAAGCACTCTGAGGACTCCTGGGGCTATCCTCTAGGAGGCATGTCCAGAATTAAGTACTGTTCCCAGGACTCAACAGTAACTTTAACTGCTGGCTCTCCTGTGAGGAAGCACCTTTGCAGGCAGGGCCTGAGTGATGTTATTTTCAGGATGACCTGTAACTATGAATCTGCCGTATATGAAAAGGAAAGGAAGCTATGCTCTGGACTAAAATGCTGCTGGCAGTCCGCCTCCCCAGTCACCTGGTTAATTGTGAAGTGGGACAGCATTCAGAAAAATCATTATCCAGAGATAGTATCATCATTTAAAATTCTCTGTTTAATAGTGGCTTTAAAAAAATAAAACCGACCTTTTGAGTTTTAGGCCTCCTGATCAGTTTACATTAGGGAAGACAATGACATCTTTTAAATGGCTTAAGTTGCATCAATTAATTTATGTAAAAATTGAGTAGTAACCATCTATACTGGTTAATGATCCTAACAGCCAGTTGAATGGGAGGAGAGATCAAAATGTAGATAAAATTTAAAGTGGGGTCTGGGATTGTAGCATGATGAAAACAACAGCAACAGAACCTTTACGTACATGTGTTCTAGTCCTGTGGCCACAGTCATTGGCTCTGTGCTCAAGCGCCACTTAATGTTTGAATCTCCTTCAAACATTCCACAGTAAAGTGAATAGGCTAGTGAGATAACTTCTAAAATCTTCATTTCTGTATTTTGTTACTTAAATTTGCATTTATTGATGCAGTAGAAATATCTTTTAAATAAAGCAAACTTACCTACGTTTTCTTCCCTCACAGACTGCCTTTGTTGTTGATGAAGTGAGCAACATTGTCAAAGAGGTAAGAGGAAAAATGCTTTCTTTTTAAGCATTTGATTAATGGCTTTTATCAGTGAGAACACTATATGAGTTAAACACTTGGGAATTTTTTTCAGCAATTACTAAATCTGTGTGTTCTGGCATTTCAAATAACATTTTTACTTCATTACTATCTAGATAAGAATTATTCCTATTTTGTGTAAATTATCAGGAAATTTTATGTGGCATATTATTGTTACCAAGACTAAATTCTGTGACCTTTTAGCATGGAAAACTCATGGCATAAAATAACTATTCCTAGTGTTTAGTGGGAGTGAATGCAAAGAAAATTTAACAACTTCGAGTGAGGAACTGGCGATGCAGTTTGGGGCTTAGTTATTTGTCTTACATTCCTAAACTACTCATATTATTGTTATTCAGCATAGTATCTCCCTTAGATGAGGATGATGAGAGACAAAAGGGATGTTGATCTCCATTTACTCATGAGAAGTACACTTGGAGGGAGCAGGCCAGGGACTGACCCACCCACCCACCCTCTTGGAGTTCGCAGTGGGTCGGGGCACCAGCTCTTATCAGATAACTTGTACTGGGACACGTGAGCTTGCATTTGCTGTATGGACAGTGCCACAGGACGTGGTGCTGTGAGAGCATTTAAAAGAGGATTCAACCTGAATTAGGGTTAACACAGTGGGAAAAAGGGAACACCCCTTCTGGGCTCTGATGGTATATGCAGAGCCCTCTGTAGTGGAGGTGTGCATGGAGTATGTGAGGGGTGGAAGGGTGCAGAGCTGGGGACTCCTGGGCCTGTAATGAAGCCAGAAAGGTTTTCCTAGTCACTTCCTGCCTAGGTAAAATGGAGCACAGATACTGCATCCACTGGCTAAAGGAAAAGTCATTCAGTAATCTAACTTTAAGGGTAACATTTGAGGGTCAGTATGTTAATTTACTACTAATGCAAATTTTTGACTAATGCTGGAGTAATAAAGAACCACAACCTAAAAGTATCCAAAAGCAAAATTATTTTCTCTTTTATTGTTTACATTATTTAACATCAGGCATGATTTTCTGGTTTCTTTGTGGGGACTTTAACAATTTGTTTTTCACTGTTAGGTGTGTAACAGGTCGGATGGCAGGAAGGTGTAAATTAGACTGGAACTGGGAAAAGTGGAGTTGGCTCCTTTAGGAATCTAATGTTGCCTTGTTGTTTCTTAAATTAACTTTGACTTGCTCACCTGGGAGCAGGACAAATCGAAAGTACACATCACTACCCCACAAGGAAGCATGGGGTAAATATGGCCAGCATTCTGTTAACATGTATCACTGGCCTCAATGGCGTTTTTGCCCTGGTAATAGGTTCATTCTCTACTCAAGCTATGTTAAGTAATGTGAAGTTATAATTTGGACAGGTCCAAAACTGAAGGGTTTTCTCCTTCCCTGAAAAAGTGAATTTTAGAGTGTGTGATTTAGGTTTGCCAGATTTAGGTTTGACTTGAACAAAGTCTTCCTTTTCTTGACAGTTTTCAGGTCTATAATGCCCTAGTCCCCTTAAATTGCCAGACCCCCATATGCTCTGAGCTAGAGGGAGCAGACATGGCAGGGGATGAGGAGGAACCAGGAGCTGTGTCAGCGACTACTCAGAGCCCTGGGTAGATAGGCAGGGTTGGAGGGGTGTGACCCTTTGTAGGTTTTTGTTCCTCTGAAGCAGGGTCGCTGGCTGGGCATCGGACCCTGCTGCTTCAACACCTGTGCTGCAGGCCTTGGACTGTTGGCTGTCTGTGCCCGAGAATAGAACATGGCCCTCACTGAATGTTACTTTTATTTTAGGTCATAACTGTCAGAGAAACTCAGGTTTCTAGCACAGCAGATTAGAAAGGGGGAGAGAAGAAAGCTGCTTGGATGCAGGCACACAAGCCAGTGTGAAAGGGGAGCTGACAGAGAAGAACCCAGACACAAGACGGGAATCTCATAGCAATAAGCTTCTTATCAGGAGCAGAGACAGTGAGCCATATCCTAGAATAGCCCTAGAAGAACAAAGCACAGAACATGATGGAAGTTCAAAATAAATGTCATCAGAAACTTTTAAGTTCTGACATGTAAAGGGCTGTTCTTTAGCTCTATAAACAAATGAATCCTCATAATTAAGAATAAACTTGCATCTTACATAAATCTTACTTCATTAACTCCTAGGATGGTCCGTTTGGGTTACTAACTGGAAGGTGTCTGGGGCATTCTTTAGCTGTGACTCCTTGTGCTTTGTTTTCTAGGCTATAGAAAGTGCCATTGGTGGCAACGCTTACCAGCACAGCAAAGTCAATCAGTGGACCACAAATGTTGTAGAACAAACTTTAAGCCAACTCACCAAGCTGGGAAAACCGTTTAAATATATTGGTAATAGATTTTTGTTTCGCATGTATTTGTCAGTGGGTTCTTTAAATACTGAGTAGTGGTGTGTCCAGCGCCAGAAAAGAAAGCTAACTTGGCAATTTAGTGCCTAATTTCAAAGAAAGTTCCTCCCAGGAATAGGTCACTTGTGTGGCGTACACGTGGCTTATTTGGCTGCTGGTACTATTCCAGGGTATACATCTGCCTGGAAACTTGTAGAATAAGTAAGTGGTGAAAGAAGGGAAGTGTGTAATTTGTAGAGTAGGACAAGGCAGCAGACTGCCTCTATCGTTTTTTTTTTTTTTCCAAACATTTATTTTTTAGTTGTAGGTGGACAGAATATCTCTACCTTATTTTTATGTGGTGCTGAGGATTGAACCCAGTGCCCCACGCGTGCTAGGCGAGCATGCCACCACTGTGCCACAACCCCAGCCCCCTCTATCGTTTTTTTTTAAACCTTTATTTTATTTATGTATTTTGTATGTGGTGCTGAGGATCAAACCCAGTGCCTCACATGTGCGAGGCAAGCACTCTACCACTGAGCCACAACCCCAGCACCTATCCCTGTCATTTTTACTATGAACATCAACCACATGATCTATGTACATACATTAAAAGTGGGCAAAATGATATTTATGTTGCCAAGATTTTTCTAATAAAAGTTTGTTTTAATTTAAGTGACCTGTGTAATTATGCAAAAGAACGGAGCTGGGTTACACACGGCAAGTTCCTGCTTCTGGGACAGCTCTACTGATGGTATGATTTTTCATCCACATTTGTGAGGTCTTGTGCCTTTTCCTTGAAAAATTTCAAGTCCCTTCTAGGACCATGCTGAGATACGAATTATTTAAAAGCAGTGATTTATGAACTATGTGCTTGGGTGTGTCATGTCTTCAAAGGCATCTTTCCAAGTTATCTTTACATGTTATGGAGATTTGCCAGCCTTCTTTGTGTATTGGTGGGAGAAATTGGAACATCCAGGCCCCCCCCCCCCCAACTTTCCTCATTCTCAGCGCTGATCTCTCTCCTCCCCAACCCCCAGGGAGCTGCACTGTGCGATGGGAGAACAAGACCATGTACTGCATTGTCAGCGCCTTTGGACTGTCCATCTGACCCTTGTCCAGCCTGTGACCTCCTTTTGTCTCAACATTTCTATTCCATCTTCTAACTCACCAACCATGAATTCAATGAACACCTTTCTATTGTTTTGTATCACTCTCAAAACAGACAAATAAACCAAATGACTGCACTGCTACATGAACTGCACATCCGAAGTCAGATGAATCATTCTCTGTAGGTAGACTAGAGTTTGTATTGCCACTTGTCTTATTCTGTTTCTTTTCAAAGGTGCTAAAAACTGAAATCTTCTACTGGGAAACTCTTTACTCTCTGAAATGATTCAAATACACTAATTTTCCATACTTGATACTTTTGTTAGAATAATAAATTATTGAAATTTAAAGTCTGTTTGTTCTTCATAGTTACATTAGTGTCACAAATTCTTCACATTTGGTTAGTGCCTTCAGAATCTAAGACTAAAAAAAGGAAGTTGCATCCAGCTCTTTCTGACATCTGTGCTGCCATGAGAGTGTGTGTGAATGCTCCAGCCAGTGCTCTCGAGAGCAGAGCATCAACAATGCTGATTTGAGAGGTGAGGCCAGGTCCTTGGTAGGCTAGGCTCCAAGGTCAGCCATTGGTTTCTTATTGTGACCACAAAGCATGGGTCCATTGGTGAACTCAAAATCACTTATGATCACAGGCAGGTTAAACAAGCAGGGAATGGCAAGCCCCAACTTATCTAGGAAAAGGGAGAAGATCTGCAGCCACCGTGTCAGTTTCAGTTCCTTGTCCTGATAACCTCAGCTGGCATGGACCAAGATGATGAAAACAGGAGGGAAAATCCTGGGGTTCTTTTTCTAGGGATGCAACACATACATACAAATAAAATGCCTTGGTGAACCAAAAAATCTGTTGGATCTGTACTTTGGTTCTCTCCATCATGAGGATTTGTTGTTTTCACCCACTGGACCGGGATTCTGACAGTGCTGCTGGGTTGGGTTCTGGTTAGATCTTCTGGGAGCATCACATTCCTCATTCCTAAGCTCCCAGCTTCTGGAAGTTAAGAGAAGCCGTCAAGCCTGACACTTGACTCAAAGCTGTGACAGTACAGCCTTTAATCCCATGTTATTTCTCAGTAGCAATCACAAATTGTTTTAGTACTTTAGAGCTTACAAAATACTTTCACAGTTGGTCACTTTGTGTCCACAGCTATTATGCAGTTAATCCAATTGATTTAAAGTCATATGTCCAAGTAAGTAGAATGGTGTGCCCAAAGCCCAGGCATCCGTTGTCCTCTTTGTAGCTCTCCCACAGGCCACAGAAGATGTGGAAATAGACATGGTAATAATGACGCTGTCGTTTCTGCCTCCTGAAATGGAAAAAGGTGGGGTGGGGGGGGGACTACCGCCATTCTTGTCTCTGAAGCCCTTTTACTAAAACACGTCTGAAAGGCCACACTAACTCTATACAGAGCAAACAAATCAAGACACCTATAAGGATTGAAAGCTAAAAATGGATTAAACAGAAGGGTATAATACCAGAATGAGGCCATTCCTAAATAGTAAGTTTGCCATAAACAAACATTTATTGACACTTGCCTGATTGATTACAACCACTCTGATCAGGTGGCCAGGATCACTGTGCTCTACTGACAGTTCCAAAATCTAATACATAGTTCTTCCTTTTTGACCTTAAAAGTTTTAATGTTTTATTCTTACAAATATTTACAGGTTTTTTGTTTTTTGTAAAAAGGCAGTTTTCAGTAGCAGAAAATCCTTTCATAGTCTACCACACCAGTGCATCCAAAACACCAAATCAAGATAAACTGCTCAACAGGATGTCACAGACTAAAGCAGTTTCCCTTTGGCCTGACGACTTGTATTTTCTTTTTTTACCCCCCAAATCTAATCTCTAAGGCAACTGGTTTCTAAAACCCTCAAAATACACAAATACACTTTAGTATATCTGATCTTTGATAAATATTCATAGAGTAGTCCCTTTTAACGATCCCTTTTATGGGTGCATTTTTCCTGTGAAAAGGATTCAGGCAATTAGTTATTGGCCACATTATAACCTTGATCATAACTGCTTTCAGTAAACAGTTCATCATACACTTGAGGCTGGTGACATTTGTCTTGTAACCTGTCCAGCTAGTGTGCTGGGTTTACACAGTTTTTCTAACTTATTGCAGTCTGTAATTATGTATAGTCACCACCTTACAAACCTTTAATATAGTTATATATCCCCTCCTCTAGAAAGAGAATGGCACCACTTCACTGCTATGATGATTTAATAATAAATCAAGCAGATCTATTACCCATGTGGATAATGAAGCTCTCCCTAGGGAAACCAGAAAATACGTCTGTTCATCTTCCAAGTTCCCCTAGACTGGACCAATATAAAAAATATCCCAGAGACGATGTTAAGCCATTATCATGAAAGCACTAAAGTCAGCCCGTTTATAATTTAAGGTTGCAAAATTTTAGTATCCTCGAAGAAAAACAATTTTGTTACTATCAAAAGTTTCTGGCAGACTTTAGTGTTACAGTTAACCTAATACCTATGGCACAAATTTCTACATGCTAAATGCTTTATAAGCAAATTTTTATATGGAATATATAATGTGTCAATATATATAACACCCAAGGAAGAGAAATCAAAATGCATGATTTAATAAGGAACCATTTTCCCCTTAAGTACTAAATTTTTTCTTTTGTTTCCAACAAAAATACTCCCATACTTTTTTTTCACTGATGCCATGAAGAATCAGTGATGGCGATATTAGCCATCAGTTTATCATGACACTATACAACAAAGACAAGCTTAAAAAAGTTCTGTCTATACCTAAACCTCAAATATCTTACATTTACTGATAAGAGCATTCCAAATCATGGACAATCCTTTTATAATGATTAAAACATATAAACTACATCACAGAATATGTTAATCAGCACAAGTCAGTCTTCATCAATATACATAAAATTAGAGTAGTCAGTAGGAATTGTAAAATTTGGTAACAAACTTATTTCAATACACAGAATCAAAAAGTCATCACAGCATTGCAGATGTAAAAATCATGTAAACTTGAATAACCCTTGCAATAATAGTTTTCAAACATATTTACAAGGTATTTAAAAACAAATGTAAATGAAATCTATAAAGTACATTATCATTAAAGTTTAAAAAGGAAGTCATAAAGCATAGTATCCAAGCATCTCTTGGGTCCTAGTACCACCTGAGGTGGACTGTCACCTGCGGCTCTGGATGGAAATATGAGAGTCAAGTGCATAGATGAAGGAACCGTAGGTGCTGCCAGGAGAGCAGGATGAGCCACTCCTGGGCCTCTGTGTTGGCCAAGGTGGCAGAAGACAGGATGGTCATAGGTGTCATATGTTAACAGACATTACTGTGTGTGGCCAGGGAGGAGCAAGGGAACACTGACCGTCTGACAGGAAGGAAAAGGATCTCTGATGCCCAAGTTTTGCCAGCACCAGATGTCTATTTTCCGTGGGGCAATGTATCTGCTCACCTGGCCACTATGAGACACTCTGGACGACAGGGAGTGACTTCCAAATAAGTTACCGTTACCCAGAGCTGTGTTTCCATAGCCATTTAAAATCTTACTTTCTTTTCATCTCGTTCCCAAAGAGGAAACTGAAAAACTTTGTGGCAATAAAAAGAATCTATAATATAGTAATCATTCATGTAGCTTTTATTTAAAAAAAATAAAGCTCTGTGGGGCTTCATGTTCAACAAAGTTGGAGAAACTACTGGAACAAGAAGAGCTACCTACCCTGTTGCCCACCCCAACCACAGGGAAATCTGCCCATCTTCACATCCGTGAACAAGTGTGTGCACATACCCTGGGAAAGCACCATGGCACACTACCTCGCCTGCAGAGCTGGTGACTTGTAAACTGTCCTTTCTCACTTAGCTTATCAAAGCTCCTCAGAACTCACTTCTGCTGTCACTATCACCTCTGCTTCAGTGGCGGTGAAGGGCAGGGGCCTGGCCCTCTACCATTCCCCAGTGAGATGTGTAATATACATGGCTCACCAAATGCAGCTGATGTGATGGTTCCAGATGCTGGGGAACCCTGGGCCCTGACCACTGCTCAAAGAAGGACTGCCCACCCAAGTGGCCACAGAAACAGGCTTCCTTCTGAGATTAAAGGTTTAAAAAAAAAAAAAGGTACCATAGGGAAGAGAGGGAAGGAAGAAAGAAGAGGGCTTCCCATGGACTTGAAATTGGTGAATTATTTTAAAAACCAAAGTGTGGAACTCTACTAAAAACAGGCACTCTCTCACCACTGAAAACATGCTCTTCCATCTGAGATCTGTAGAAGGATTTTGGCTTTTTATGTTTTTTATCAGCCTTTTCCCATATAAGGAGCAAATTTGGCCCAACATATAAATTTTCCCTCAGGTTTGGTTTTTCTTTTAAAACTATGTAAACAAATAAGGAACAGGAAACCTTTGCTTCCAAGAAAAGTCTGAACATAAGCAGGCTGAGGGGAGGCCCGGGCGTGGTCACTGAAGGAAGGCACCCAGCCTCTGGCCGCCTTGCCCACTGCCTGGAGCTCAGTCGCTGTCGGACTCCTCCTTGTACTTGGCCCGGATGGCCTGACCGTTCTGCAGGGGCATTTCTTCATAGTCACTCCTGTTGTAGAAGAGACCTTTGACCATTCTACCTGGAGAGCTCATGACTACTGTTCTGGACGGACCCATTTCATAGCTTCCCTCTGGGTACGCTAGCACCACCCCCTTGTCACTCCTCACCACTCAACCCTAGGGCCCTTTCCTCCTGTGCCCACCACACACTGCAGGCCTTCTGCACAAAGAGGCATGCTAAATCTAAGTCTGGACCATGTGAAAACAGAAAGCCAAGGGACCACATGATACTCCCAGGTGTGACGTTCTAATACCCTGAATGGAATCTTAAACAAATAACTACAAAGCCAGATGGGGATGCTCCTGAGCTGGCCTTCTGAGGGTAGTGACTTACCCATAAATCACGTCATCATCGGAGTCATTCAGCATGGAAAATGCAGGATTGTCTTTCAGCTGGGACTCTGAAAACCAACAAAAGCCTTTTTATCTTTAGAAATTTATGTTATTAGCCCAGAGAGAAGTCCGAAGGAGCTGGAGCCCAGCCCCAGGTCCTGTGTTTATGTGTGAACCTGAGCAGATCACCTCACGAGTCTATTTTCTCAGCTACAAGACAACTGGCAGAGCCACCTGGCAGGGCTGTGGTGCAGACCCAGTGAGCACCTGTAGGAAGAGTAGGCAAATGCAGGTACCATACACGATCTCTTCCAAGTCCACACAGGCAGCAAGGGATGGGAAATGGACTGCTGGAGATGTGGCTCTGCCCTGCTTGCTCCCACCCCATCCTGGACCTGCAGCAAGCTTCCTCTCTTCCTTTGTCATAAAGTCACCAAGAAACTCAAAGGAGATGTTGTCCACAAAGGGGCTACAGCCTTAAGCCCAGCACAACACACTGGGCAGTGCTGCGTCCATCCCAGCAGCTCCAGCCTGGCTCCATCCCTGGGTGAGGGCTGCTTTGTTTTGCTTTTGGTGTGTTTTGTTGTTACAAGTTTTGGCTTTGCTTTGAGCAGTCATGACACCAGTCTTCAACAGACCATCTCAAATGGCTGATGGACACAGGCTCAACATGTGCTACGTTCTAGCAACATTTCAGCCTCGCCACTTAAACTGCCTGTCTCTCTCTGTCCAAAGAGAGGGCACCATGAATGGCAGCTTCAGTGGAATGCCCTTTAGTGGGTCCTGAACCAACGGAGACATCTGTTTCAGTTATGTGGCCTGCAACCCAGACCCCAGGGTACTTACCATACAGAGCATTCTTTGATGGAGAATACACAAAGGCCAAAGTGTAGAGATAAAAGTTCAGCAAGCCATAGAAAGATAAGAACTCAGCTGGTGGTGCTCGTCAAGGGAGGAACAACCCGTGTGGACACCTTGGATGGTGTCTTTGCCTTCAGGCTGCCCCACCCCCAAACACCAGCCCTTTCTAGTACTGACACCAACCAGCCTCGGAGTCCCTAACCCAGATGCCAGGACATCACACAGGTTATAGGAAATAACAGGTGAGTTGTGATCTCTTTTATCAGTGGGAACTGACCCACCAAGACCACTTCTGGGGACAGTTCTCACTGAACTGAGGGCAACACCTGGAGATCAAATTATATACATGCAAAATGCAGGAAGTGAATCAAGGTCTCCAGACACAATAATGAAATGCAGAGCTGAAGCAGACTCTCAAAGAAGTCGTTCTTAACCTTCTCTGGAATATAAGCCCCTTTGAGACTCTGATGAAAGCCTGGTGTGAAATTCAGTCAAAAACTGAAAAGCTATGCATCATTAATTCTAAGGATAAGGAGGTCCCAGGGCAAGAACCCAAGATTGAAAGGATTAATTCCCCAAGCGTCTCCATCACTGCTGGGGACAAAGCGTGTGTGCGCACACACGCACACACACACACACACCCTAGTATCCACCTGAATGAAGACACGGAAACAGAGGAACGATCTGCTGACTGGCCTTGGATACAGTGAAAATCAAAGGCGGTCCCAGTATTTTATAAGCCCTTCCCTATATCCACAGGCCCAGCCTTCCACACTGTCACACTCTGTAGAAATGACAGAGGAGAGAGGATGCTCTATCAGCCCTGTAGTCCCTCCTCGGTTCTCTGCTGCTGAAGTTGGTGGATCCAGACTGACCTCAGGTTAGGACCAAGGCTGCGCGTCCTTCAGCTGCACAGGAGGGCTGGAGGGAGGGCTGTGCAGTGTGGAGGATAGTTCCAGAGCACTCCGGCCTTGGTTTAGATCC
This sequence comes from Geosciurus inauris, assembly GCA_004024805.1. Taxonomy (NCBI): domain Eukaryota; kingdom Metazoa; phylum Chordata; class Mammalia; order Rodentia; family Sciuridae; genus Geosciurus; species Geosciurus inauris. The sequence continues at coordinate 47,352 of PVHX01013328.1, forward strand.
AGGTTCTGCTGCATGGCCACTAATCCTGGATACTGGCTTAGCCCTGCCTTGTATGAGCTTTCTGCCTACAGAGGATGAATGACAAAGTCAACCTTCCCAGGGCTGACACAGAGCCAAAACAAAGGGTGAGAGCTGCCATTTAGCACGGACAGTATGCACGAGGTCACAAGGCCTCCCAAGAACAAGCCATGAGTTGAAGTGTCTCCTCCAGAGAGGCCAGACCTAAACACTAGCCATTTCTCAGAGGGTGTTCTGGAAGCTTTGCTCTTATGATTAAAAGGATATAATTCTGGTAGTGAGTTGACAGTTCTGCTACAAAGTTGTCCTGTAATACTTGTGCTCCAAACCTTAGATAAAGGATGACGATGCTGAAAAAGAGGGGCAGAGACGATATGTGAAAATAAAGAATTGGCACTAGCTTCATATGACCTCTTGTGTTTACCCCATCGATACTTAGGGTCTGGTCACTACTATTTCTGCATGGAAACTTGTACGCATGCACGCACGCATGCACATATCACCCGCCTCTTGTTCTGGTCTTAGAGCTAGGAGAGCTTGACCTCTGGCCAGCAGTGGGGACAGAAGAAGCTGAGTCAGGCTCCCCTGGCAATCTCCAAACCGCCCCCATCCCCTCCCCCTCCCTGCTAACAGCCACCCTGTTTGATAAGAACAACAATCAGTCCCCCTCACTTCCCAGCTCAAAACCCTCAAGAGGTTTCTCACCACTGAGAATAAAACCTGGACCCCTCTGGGAGCCTACAGAGACCACTGTGACCTCCAAAGGCTGCCCAACCACCCAGCCTCCCGCAGTGCTGCTGGGCCGCCTCCTGCATAGCTCGTTCCCATCTCAGTCTGCCCTCAACTCTCCAGGGTGCCCCCTCCACTTCCTCAGAGTCATCCCCACCCCTGTCACCTATAGCAGCCACGTGCCTGTCATCCTCACATCTCTCTGTCTTGTTTGCATGGGCCCTTGGGCCACTCATTCCCTTGATCATCACTCATCTTCCTCTGTGGACTATAAATGCCATGAGCGAGAGGTGCTGTCTGCAGTGCAGACACCTGACACACATCTTGCAGGAGAGAGACAGATCCCCCTCAGAACCCATCTGAGAAAGAGCGCAAAAGCATACCAACCCCTAGGAGAAAGTCAGTGTCACTAGAAGAGGGGAGCAGCTCCCAGCCTGTGCACTAGGGTGACAGTGTAAGGAGTTAGAGACCAAATGGGTTAATACTTACAACACAGTTGCACTACTCTCTTCATGTGAACTCAGGTGCTGAGCGGCAGGGAGTTCACTTAGAAGTACAAGCTGAACTCACACTCGGGTGGCGGGTGGACTTGGTTCCCCCCATCCTCACCCTCAGCAAGCCTGGGATCCCCAGAACCAGCTTGGAAACCTGGCAAAGGCCAGCCCCGTAAGGTCCCTGTGTGGCTCCCACCCAGGAAAAGGCCAACATCCAAACCACCAAAACAGAAATGCAGATAACTAGATCTTTCCTCTTTCTGAATCTTGATTTTGGGACAGAGACAAACTCTAAACAACAAACGACTATCTGGAATTTATTCAAAGAAACAACTTCTCCTGCCCGGGAGCAGGGGAGACCTCCAAGCATGGTCCTGCTCCCGGCACAGCGGCATCTCCTGTCTGGCTCCTGCCCCCGAGGGACCCCATGTGCTGCTCTACCAGATCTGCTGTGCTAGCTCGTGCTTGAGCCCTGCCTCACTGTGCCACAAGTGCCAGGGACTGGAGTGCTCCTCTTGTCACCTGGCAGGATCTAGTTCTGACAGGTGATGGCAGCCTGCACACCAGGCAGGTGCCAGAGCAAGTGGGGCGAGTGTGCCATGGTTCATGTGCTACGTCCCCTGGACATTTACAACAAAACACGTGCCTCTGACTTGGTGAACGTATGTGGTCAAGAATAGCCTGAATAACTCCATGGAGGAGACAGGCGCTCGAGACAGGAATAAAATTCAGTGTGATCGTGTTTAAGAAACAGAATCTTACCTAATGACAAGCACTACAAAGGTCAATGCCGTCAAAAACTTTAACCTGAGATCTGAAAAAAAAAGAAATAGTCCAATTAGCAAATTCCACTTGCATCTCACAGATCTCAAAAACAGTAGCAAAATGAAGCCACCCCTCAAGAAGCCCTCCACCCCACCAGGCCTTACAGCTCTGAGCCAGGCCAGCCCTCTCTGGTGGGGACCAATGCGGGAAGGACCCATGATCAGGTAACTCACCCTGACCTTGGCTGAGGGTGCCCACCATAGGACCAGGCCACTCTCTCACCCCATGGCTCTCCAGGTGCTGGCTTCCCCAAACACCTCCCTCCAAATGGCCAGCCACCCCACTAGGGCCTCCTGTGGCCCCTCACTTGGGACCAAGCAGTCCCTGAAGAGGTACTCACCCACATAAGGCATGTGGCGGAGCTCCGAGCATGCCCGCACCACCAGGAATAGGAGGTATGAGACGTACACGGCTGCCACCACCATGAAGAAAACCTTCATTCCCTGGAACACAGGAGATGCACTTGGTAAGAACTCCTGGGCGACCTCCTTGCAGCACCCTACAAGCTGCAATGCCCAGCATGCTTAGAAAGAACTTGGAGCCCCGAGACCACTCCCAGATGCAGCAGAGGAGGCATCCCCTGAGCACAGACAGCTCCCCACAGGGACCCCCAGCCTTACCATCAGAGGAACCAGATGGTGGGGTCTGGGGCCAAAGCAGGTTCACTAAGCGGTGTTGGCCACTGCTTGCCTCTCCCTGGGTGGAGCAGCCCTGCCCTGCTCATGAGGATAGAGGCTCATGCCCCCCGCCCCAAGACTGCACCCTGACTGTCCTTGGTCAAGTCTCAGCTGCTCTGGACCTTGGTTTTCCCATCTGTGAAATTAGGAGCCAAATGGGATGCTCTAGGCAGCCTCTGGTGGAGGGTGCGCACTTAGACAAGTCTGCTACAAGAAAGCCCTCCCCTCTGAGGGCTAGAGATATGGCTGGTGGCTGGAGGGAAGGTCACTACCTCTGGCCAGGGCCAGGCTCCAGGGTTGACGACCTCACTGAGCCCTCTTCCCACAAATCCTAGGCGACCCTCAGTGGGACTTCCATCCTTTCCTGCCTCCCTGTGCCAGAATTCCCCTCTCATGGCCATGTCCTGGGGAGCTGGACTGCAGGCAGGAACCCAGTTCTGATTTGCCAGAGGTGAGACCAGGCAGGGGCCTCAGCTGCAGCCTTCCAAGAGCTGCTGCAGGGCCAAGTGCTCTACATTCCTGTCTAAGGGGTAGGCTCCATTATTGCCCCACGTTACAGACAAGAAATGGAAGAGTAGGAAGGAGGGAGTCCTTGCTCCTGGGCCATCTGAGGAGCCTGGTGCACTGGCCCTAGCACTGGCCCTGGGCTCTGCTGCCTTTCACCTCCCTTATGTAAAAAATGAGAGAACCATGGCAGACAGAAGCTAAGGTAATAGACCAGCACAAATACCGTATGGCTTTATCCAAATCTGGGAGCTTCATTCTCCAGCAGCCTGTCACCAGGATCTGTCAAGTTTTGCCTATGGCACATGTCAGAGCAGCTCCCTTGTTGATGTCCCTTCCATGACCATCTCCGACAACGAGAAAACCTCCTCTGAGGCCCTGGCCTTTCAGAGAGCCCAGCCTTGTGGCTCCCCACAGTGGGGACTGCCTTCAGCCAAGACTGAGTGTGCCCCGACCATCTCCCTATACCAGGGCCCTCAGCTCCAAGGTGCGGCCACAGCACTTCCCTCAGTGTGGAACTGCAGTCCTCTTCCCAGCCCTGAACACCTCTCCCTCCCTTCCAGCTCTGTGGTACTATGGAATTGTTTGCTGGGCATCCATTCAGGAACCGTCGGAAATCCTCTCATTATAGGCATGTAAATGCTCTCTGCACTCATACCCCACTGGATTTCAGTTGAGAATCGGGAATTTACACTATTTCCTGGGACACATATGGTCTCCAAACAAGTTCGAGTTTTCAACACATGGCCACCCACTACTCTTCTGCCTACTTCTCAAAGGCAGTTTCCACATAGCAGCAGTGATTTCACCCTCTCACAAAAGCAGCTCCGTAAGGTCACCCCAGCAAATGCTGCAGGTCAAGCAAGCCAGTACACTGCTCTGTGCTGGAGCCAAGTTGCTCATTTCTATCATCAGGGAACTCTGAAAAGTGGCCCTCAGCAGGGACCATGTGAGATGGAAATCTGGTCTCCTCTTCTGAGTGGGAAGAACATCAGGGCAGTGACAGGGTACCACACAGGCAACGACATGCTCACCTGTGACAGGCCCTGACCACACCATTTACTCGTGGAAACATCCAAGAGTTACACATGCAGAAATATTCTATTAATTATTCTAAAATTTTACATATCCTCTGTGTGTCTGACACTTCAACTAGAAACCAATGACTGGGAGTTGAAGCAGTGTTTTAAGTATGTATGCATGTATGTATGTATGCATTTATTTACTTATAGTGGTAGATGGGTAGCACGCCTTTATTTTATTTGCTTATTTTTGTATGCAATGCTAAGAATTCAACCAAATGCCTCACACGTGCTAGGCAAGTGCTCTGCTAATGAGTCCCAGCCCCAGCCCCCGAAGCAGTTTTAAAAGCTTATTCTTTAAGGCGGGCTCTGTGGCGCAGGCCTGTAATCCCAGCACTTAGGGAGGCTGAGACAGGAGAATCGTGAGTTCAAAGCCAGCCTCAGCAATGGTGAGACACTAAGCAACTCAGTGAGACCCTATCTCTATATAAAACACAAAATAGTGCTGGGGATGTGGTTCAGTGGTCGAGTGCCCCTGAGTTCAATTTCCAGTACCAAAAAAAAAAAAAAAAAAAAAAAAATTAAATTAAATAACTAAAAGCTTATTCTTTATATTCACTTTCCCCAAATTTTCTACTCCTGAACTTTCAATAGTTTTTCTCAGTTAGCAAGATCACATCAACAGCATGATTTAAGTTATAAAATTCAGTCATTTCATAAATGACTTTAAAACATTCCTTAGGCTTCATTAACAATCCTTACCTGAAAATTTCCGGTGTCGACTCGATACTGGTACATTGGATCATGTAATTCATTAACTCTAAAAAATGATGTTTAAAAATAGATTATTAATGAGTTCTTTTTATTTTTTATTTTCTCATTTGGCTGTTTTGTTTGTTTTTACTTTTTAACATAAACTACTTGCTATCAACAATGGAGGATTTTTTAAAAAACAATCCTAAATTGCGTATTTCACCTTGAAAAAGCACTCAATACTACTAACTGTCCCCATTCTCCAGCGGTGACGTGTAGCCATGTTTTATTACAAAAACCCCTACACCATGTCTCTGGTAAGATTAGAGTTGTTTTTGATGACATACTTGGGCGTCACAAAATAGATGAAGACACAAGGAAAGCAAAAACAGGTGAATATAAATTTCCATGAGATTTCTTTCAAAATTAAAATGAGCAGCGGAGCTGATGGGGAAGCAGAGGCAGGGAAGTGGAGCAGGTGGGGTGAAGTCATAACACAAGGCCCACCAGCCTTGAAGCCACACCCCTGCCAGGGAACTCCTCCAAGGATAGTCCTCTCCCAGGAATCAGGCCTTCACACGGGCTTTTGCCACGGTGCCATTTATAGCAGGATGATGCCACTAACAAGGCTAAATCTGGAGCTTGTATAAGAACTGGAATGCAAAAATGCCAGCTGGAGCAGAAGCCAACAGATCTGCTGGACAGTGCAGAGCTGGGAACACCACCCAGTCAGTGACGTCCTGGTCTCTCTAAAGGAGACATCTAAACTGACTCAGTCTTTTCCATTTTCCACCTCAGACTAGTAGGCTCGTGTCTACTATGTCTCCGTAAGCCATTAGAGCAGAACTGAATTCCTCAGGTCCAGTCCTACGACCACGTGGGAAACACAAGGTGATTCCCTTCTGGAAGAGACCACCAAGTACAGCCCAACCCAAGTGTGCCCGCCTCTGCCAGTGCTCCTCAGGACCAGCGCTCCACACTGAACAGAATTACTCACGTCTGCCATATTCCTAGTGTGACAGAAGCCAACCACAGTAGTCCCACGATGAAGAATTTAGGCAAATAGAAAGTTAAACACTTTCTTTCTCCCTAAAAAGAAAAAAAAAGAAATAGAGTGATTCTAACAAAGTGCTAACCCCTCACAGAGCACATGAGGTCACGGACACCCAAACCACTCCTACATGATGTGTGCTCTGCTGACCAGCACGAGGCTGAGGAAGCTTTTCATGGCTGCTCTCACTTGAAGGACTGCCATCAGGATTTGGAAGGCAAGGCGGGTCTTTCTGAGCTTACCTGGACCCGTATTCCATGGTACACACACAGCCAGAAGAGCAGCAAGGCACACAGGAACACAGACTGGAAGAGATCGTCCAGCATGCCTGGGAACCAGCTATTCACCAGGAAGGAGAGGGGGAAGAATGGGTCTGGAAGGCCAAAGACAGAAACGATGAGGGCGACAGGGCTGGCCAGCACCCAGCACGGCACTCACCCCCTCGCCAGGCCAGACCACCCTCTCCCTGGTCAGAGCCAGAGGAAAGGTAGTGAACCAAAGGCCATTTTGTTTTCAGAACACCTAGGAGCCATGAACAGATGGCAATGGTGCTCACGACAGAGGCCGTCTGGCCTCATCAGCTCCTCCTGCCGGCCTGGAATTCCGAGTGCTGCAGTTCAGGAAGTAAATGTTCTCTGGAGCAGCAACAGAGAGACAGCCCTGTGGGCAGCTTCAGCCAAGCTCTAGGACTGCTGCGCCTGTAGCCTGTCCAAGTCTTAGCCGCCAAAGCAGCCACTGTTGGCTGACGACCCAAGCATCTGCCACATTCTGTGCGACATGGTGTCTGGGGGGCAGGGGGTGTGCTTCTACACGTTCCTCCAGGGGCTCCCCATGGGTGCTTCTGAGGACTCTGGGACCCAGCCACCTCCAAGACAGCTGCCACCTTTAAATGTGAGGGCAAGTTCCAAGATAAAAACGGCACCTACCGTTGTACAGCAGCAGCAATGGCAGGAGGACAGACATCCACTTCTGCTCGATGCCCCAGTCTCTCATGGAGAACTTGCGCAGAGAATGCGCAAACAGGCACTGCAAGCCAAGCGAGGCTCATGACTGTCTGCCCACCAGCATCCCTAGCGGGCAAGTCTCCCCATCAGAGGTCTGGGCACCAGGCCAGGATCTGCTGGGTGAAGCCCTGGTTGAGGTGACCACTGAGGTCCTGGAGGCCATCAATGACCACTGCTGCACAGGGGCAGAGGCCATTCTCACAGGGCAGGGGAGAAGGAACAGAGCAGCTGTCAATTCTCTGCCAGAGGAAAGGGTGCCAACCCCTCATCTCCACCTGGACAGGCTGCTTCTGTCAGGCCTGTTTCCAGATGGCAGCTGGAAGGACTCTCCAGGGCACAGGCACATCGGTGGACCCTACCAGGAGGCCACACATGCAGGAAGGGAAATTTTACAGATGGCATCTGCTTCCAAAGAGGGTGCTGGGCTCCTCGAGGAAAAGTCAAGAGAACAATACTCATGCCCACTGTCAGAGGGGGAGTATAAACTGCTCTAAGACTTTACGCTACTTGTGACATCTAGGCCTGAGGTTTTAAAATTTTTTCTGAAATCTGACATGGGCCATAATTTTCAGGGAATCTAGATTTCGTGGCTTGTGACCATTTCCCTGCCCAGGTTATCTGATGAGAGTCAGGCCAGTATCTTTTTTTTTTTTTAATATTTATTTTTTTAGTTGTAGGTGGACAGAGTATCTTTGTTTTTATGTGGTGCTGAGGATCGAGCCCAGAGCCTCACGCGTGTCAGGCGAGCACGCTGCCGCTGCGCCACAACCCCAGCCCCAGGCCAGT